>CM042536.1:33265463-33272963 GCA_023630585.1 Cranoglanis bouderius
AATTTACCGTCAACTATAGACGTTGTATCCATTGCTTCCGCAATGTTTTCTTAACGATTTTTCTTCCACGACTTGAACGCACCATATGTTCTGCTCATTAATGAATAGCTTCAGTGTCCCCCCCCCCCCATTTTGTAATGGTATTCCTGTAAAGCACCGTGTCGTTTGGTTTGATTTGCGCAGATCTTCAGTGAGCTGAGATCACGACGGCATTTCGGATTTCTTACAAACATAAGAAGCGGATCCGTTGTCTCGTGAAGTTAATCGCTATAGTAACCCGGGTTTGCTTTATAGTTGGCTTAATTGCAGGTTAAATTATAGCATGGAAAGCTTATACTGAATGTGTTTATGTAATGAGATGTGACAGAGAGAAGGTTGTTAGCTGCACGGCACGGAAGCACAACAGTGATTCAAGAGCATCTGGTTCCCTGGAAGGAAAAAAACAAACAAACAAACAAATAAACAAACAAAAAAAACACAGGAGCATGACAACTGAGCAAAAATGTCCTGGTCGAAAACTAAATGAGACAAATATATACATACTGCATCCTCAGTATCCAGTTAGTGCATATGATCAGTGTCTTTTCTGTACTGTACCCTTTGAGATATTGTGCTTCATATGATCATATTTCTGAGGAGGAACGCCCCACGCACACTCAGCAAGCAGCTGTTCTAACCACAAGCATCATGCCTGTGACTGACATGAGGGCAACTGTGTAAAATAAAGGGTTCAGAGCCAGGACTCGCATTCTCTGCTCTTGTGATACTCTGCCCTTTGAGAACACGTTACACCAGAATGATGGAGAGGAAACATTCCAGACAGTGAAGAGTGCCTTAATCAGTCCGTACAGGACTGCGATCGCAAAATCCTGGAGGGACTGCTTAACAGCCACTAACAGCAATGCATGGAGTGTAGCTACAGAAGACTACCTTGCCATTACGTGCCATTACGCTGGGGGTGACGGGAACATAAAGTCGATCCGCTTTACCGCCGCAGCACTGCAGAACAGTGACACACAGCGAGATTCAAATTTCTCCTAGTAAAACGATATCCTTTGTACATGACACTGGTGCGAACACCGCGGCCGTGGGAGACATGCTGGAGGAGAAAGAACTGCGCTGGCCACACCTTGGAACAGATGTCAGTTCTTCACTGATGCATACAAGTGTGAAAGAGCCATTGGTGGTGCGAGACGTCCTGCACGAGCGGCAGCTCGAAAAGATACAGTGGCTGACTCCACGTGTCTCGGAAGACGCTCGTGCTAACCGTCACCCTCCCAGTTAGTAGCTGGTAGTAGTAGTTGTGTTATGAGGGAGAGCTAACACTGTAGCTGGTGAGAAATGGCAAATAACCAAATTGGCAGAACCTGACTTGCACCACATTTAATGAAGAGCAGAAACAGATGTGCAATCCTGATCACATGGTCACAAGCTTATCCACAATTGGTAAGCAGACTAGCTAAACAAAAGTTAAACATAACCAGTATGCCTCTCTCTATCCCTCATATATACATATACACACAGTTGCAATGAATATTATTCGACCCCCATTGCAAATCAGGTTTATTGTCACAATGTACAGACTTTCAGCTGTTTGCAATGAACAAATCAAACAAAAGCCATTGAAACAGTTCAACACAATGAATGCTTCAAGTGGTTTCCCCAAATTCAACTGAAAATGCAACTTATAATGACTTCACCAGTCTCATGGGGATTGAATCGCAATGGGGGTTGAATAATTTTGATTGCACCTGTACACAGAGCTTAATCTGATCCGGCACCTCTAAAATACATCGCACCTGTGTTCTGGAACCTGTTGATGTGGATCCGGCACCTCGACAGCCGGATGTTTAAAGTCTCCTGCAGCAATATTATCAAACCAAACAGGTTTAGTTTTTAATTCACCAACAGTAAAACAGAACAACAACAACAAAAAAGGCAATAAAAATGATAATCTTATATTACTGGTGCTCAAATATTACTAACAGCCAGTCAGTAGCCTCTTTCACATAATATAATCATTTCAAGTTCAAAGTTCACCTGAATTCGTTGTCTCTTATGTAATATACGCTGGTTTCTTTAATGACACACAAACATTTTTCTGTAACATTTAATTTTGTGCTAGAAAACTAAAGTTTGGGAATCTAAAATGTTTTTGGGACTGACTTGTCATTAAATAGTCATAAAGTAAACCTATAACAAAGTTTGCACTAAAAAAAAAAAAATAGGGTGCCTAAAACTTTTGCACAGTACTGTATACATACATATACACACACACACATATACAGTATCTCACAAAAGTGAGTACACCCCTCACATTTTTGTAAATATTTTATTATATCTTTTCATGGGACAACACTGAAGAAATGACACTTTGCTACAATGTAAAGTAGTGAGTGTACAGCTTGTATAACAGTGTAAATTTGCTGTCCCCTCAAAATAACTCAACACACAGCCATTAATGTCTAAACCGCTGGCAACAAAAGTGAGTACACCCCTAAGTGAAAATGTCCAAATTGGGCCCAATTAGCCATTTTCCCTCCCCGGTGTCATGTGACTCATTAGTGTTACAAGGTCTCAGGTGTGAATGGGGAGCAGGTGTGTTAAGTTTGGTGTTATCGCTCTCACACTCTCTCATACTGGTCACTGGAAGTTCAACATGGCACCTCATGGCAAAGAACTCTCTGAGGATCTGAAAAAAAGAATTGCTGCTCTACATAAAGATGGCCTAGGCTATAAGAAGATTGCCAACACCCTGAAACTGAGCTGCAGCACGGTGGCCAAGACCATACAGCGGTTTAACAGGACAGGTTCCACTCAGAACAGGCCTCGCCATGGTCGACCAAAGAAGTGGAGTGCACGTGCTCAGCATCATATCCAGAGGTTGGCTTTGCAGAATAGACGTATGAGTGCTGCCAGCATTGCTGCAGAGGTTGAAGGGGTGGGGGGTCAGCCTGTCAGTGCTCAGACCATACGCCGCACACTGCATCAAATTGGTCTGCATGGCTGTCGTCCCAGAAGGAAGCCTCTTCTAAAGATAATGCACAAGAAAGCCCGCAAACAGTTTGCTGAAGACAAGCAGACTAAGGACATGGATTACTGGAACCATGTCCTGTGGTCTGATGAGACCAAGATAAACTCATTTGGTTCAGATGGTGTCAAGCGTGTGTGGCTGCAACCAGGTGAGGAGTACAAAGACAAGTGTGTCTTGCCTACAGTCAAGCATAGTGGTGGTGGGAGTGTCATGGTCTGGGGCTGCATGAGTGCTGCCGGCACTGGGGAGTGTACTGTGACATGTACTGTGACATACTGAAGCAGAGCATGATCCCCTCCCTTCGGAAACTGTGCCACAGGGCAGTATTCCAACATGATAACGACCCCAAACACACCTCCAAGACGACCACTGCCTTGCTAAAGAAGCTGAGGGTAAAGGTGATGGACTGGCCAAGCATGTCTCCAGACCTAAACCCTATTGAGCATCTCTGGGGCATCCTCAAACAGAAGGTGGAGGAGCGCAAGGTCTCTAACATCCACCAGCTCTGTGATGTCGTCATGGAGGAGTGGAAGAGGACTCCAGTGGCAACCTGTGAAGCTCTGGTGAACTCCATGACCAACAGGGTTAAGGCAGTGCTGGAAAATAATGGTGGCCACACAAAATACTGACACTTTGGGCCCAATTTGGACATTTTCACTTAGGGGTGTACTCACTTTTGTTGCCAGCGGTTTAGACATTAATGGCTGTGTGTTGAGTTATTTTGAGGGGACAGCAAATTTACACTGTTATACAAGCTGTACACTCACTACTTTACATTGTAGCAAAGTGTCATTTCTTCAGTGTTGTCCCATGAAAAGATATAATAAAAATTTACAAAAATGTGAGGGGTGTACTCACTTGTGAGATACTGTATATATATATATATATATATATATATATATATATATATATATATATATATATATATATATATATATATATATATATATATATATATAGTAATTGTACTTCCCATCTTCTTCTTAGGTATATTTTTTTAAGGTATATTTTTTGTATTGCACAGGTGTCTGTTCCTGAGCCTCACAACAAGCATTTCAACATACAACCTGACTTGTGCACATGACAAATAAAGCTTAAAACTTGAACGTGGCCCTCAACTGACACACAGTCTCACAAACATGGGGAAAGTGATACTCCAACCTCAAACCTGACCAGTGGAGTCTACCTGAAGAACTTCCCACAGCTCTTAAACCCATTAAATGTGTTGTATTTATGAATGGGGACATTGACATCCACACTCGAGTGCTGTGCTTGAGTCACCGGCTGCGTCCGAATATCCCTACCACAATACTATACAGTGGGTGAAAAGCAGTACGCCAAAGGAGTAGTATGTCCGAATTCTCAGTATTCATAAAACAGTAGGCGAGAAATACCTAGATGTCCTACTGCTTCTGCTGAGATCCTGCAGTATGGAAGCACTGCACACTGCGCTATCCCATAAGGCAACGGGACGGGCGCGGGAGAGCTGTCCGAATCAAAAATGGTGGAAGTCGGAAAACTTTTCAAGTGTAAATGCTGTCGGTGTTAAACGTTGTTCAGTGTGGTTAAACTGTACTTGTTTAACAACACCTGAGTAAACCGTTAACTTGTTGAAGGTTTTAAACAAGAAAGTTGCAGTTATGATGACATCATAGGTCACATGACAATGCCAACATGGCGGATGTAGTATGTCTGGATTTTATTCGTACTACACACATATCCTGATCAGTACGTACTGCATCAAAGGCGGAGCAGCAGGTACTGTATTGAATGCAGTATGTACCGTTACACTACACGATTTCAGACGCAGTCAGTCAGTTACAGAGCAGCTTTAACAGCACTGGAAGAAGGAACACTACTTTCTCAGACACTGCACCAAACACGCTTGACCTTGACCCGATGTTTCAGAAGAGTAAAGTCACTAACACCCGAGCAAGTCGAGGAAAGATATCCTAGTTTGTTTAGACTAGCGAGGTTCAACTTAAACCCTTTCAACACCAACTGTTCTCTACAGGCTTAGCATCTTGGACGAGACCCAGCCTTAGCCTAGAGCATGTTGACATGTTTACACTTTTGTATCGCAGCTCAAAAAAATTTGAATATCGTGGTGAAGTTCATTTGTTTCCCTGTAATTTAATTCAAAAAGTGGATCTTTCATATATTATAGATTCATTACACATAAAGTGAAATATTTCCAGCTTTTTTTGTTTTAATGTTGATGATTACGGCTCACAGCTCATGGAAATCAAAAGCTAGTATCTCAAAATATTAGAATAAAGAATTTATAATACAGAAATGTCAACCTTCTGAAAAGTAAGTTAATTTATGCACTCAATACTTGGTCAGGGCTCCTTTTGCACAAATTACTGCATCGATGCGGCGTGGCATGGAGGCAATCAGCCTGTGGCACTGCTGAGGTGTTATGGAAGCCCAGGTTGCTTTGATAGCGGCCTTCAGCTCGTCTGTATCGTCGGGTCTGGTGTCTCTCATCTTCCTCTTGACAAAATTCAGGTCAGGTGAGTCGGCTGGCCGATCAAGCACAGTAACACCATGGTCAGCAAACCAGTTACTAGTAGTTTCGGCACTGTGGGCAGGTGCCAAGTCCTGCTGGAAAAGGAAATCAGCATCTCCATAAAGCTCGTCAGCAGTTGGAAGCATGAAGTGCTCTAAAATCTCCTGGTAGACGCTGCATTGACTCTCGACTTGAGAAAACACAGTGGACCAACACCAGCAGATGACATGGCTCCCCAAATCATCACTGACTGTGGAAACTTCACACTGGACTTCAAGCAACTTGGATTCTGTGCCTCTCCACTCTTCCTCCAGACTCTGGGACCTTGATTTCCAAATGAAATGCAACATTTACTTTCATCTGAGAAGAGGACGTTGGACCACTGAGCACCGGTGTTTTGAGTTAATTAGCTGATTAGAGTCTTCTCAGGTCCACATTGCTGTATTATAAATTCTTTATTCTGATATTTTTGAGATACTGGATTTTTCCCAACTGAACTTCTGAACTGAAATCGAACTTTTCCACGATATTCCAGTGTTTTTTGGGATGCACCTGTTATCCGTGCACACCATAAACCCAGTGCTTTATGATGAACACCACCAAACATGCTAAGAGATATTCTGTAAAGTGAAGAGTCTCCAACAAGTAAGCACTGGAGGCGTCTCTCCTTCGTGTACACAGGCTGTGGTGTGAATCACCTCACACCAGCTCTCTGTGATCAGACATAATAACCGCATGTGCTAAGTTTGACTGCAGTTCATGACGTGCGGTCTGTCTGTAGTCTGGTTTAAGACAAAGCGAGTTCAAGCCACAGTAAATGTGACTGTCTGGCTAGGCTAGGCTAGCGAAACAAACCATTGCCCTACACACAGCACACAGCGGCGGTCAGTCGGAAGATGTTTCCCTGACTGCGTGTTTACATTTCTGCGCGGTCATACTCATTACTACTTCATTACATACTTGTCAAACAATATGCTGTGAAAGCTCAAGGCTCTGAGATTAGTTTTTATTGCCCTCGCAGTCCCAGGAAATGATGCTAACTTAAACCCAGCTACGAGGCTAACCAACGAACGGTTCAGAAACCTGCTTCTCCCCAAACTCTAACCGCACTAACGACCTCCGGGACCATAAAACGAGCAGTAAATTAGCTGGCTGTGTCCCGACACCAACAGAAGCATCACAGGCTAACGCTACCTGGCTAGCTCAACTTCTCGTCCCATGCTAGCTAGCCGCCAAAAGTTTTCCGCAAGCACGTAAAGCTCAGTTTCACCCGTGCAGGTGTTTACAATGTGCTGCCCGCTTTACACTTCATTAACATGCGCTCGGCAACACGACTATCTGCTAGAGAGTTTTAACGACGCTAGCAGGCTTTGATAGCTACGGCAGCAGGTAGGAAAGATTCAGCACCACAGATTAGCACAGCATATCAAACAGAGGGCTTGAGAAAGCTGGGGTTTTCTCTGATCTTAGAAATACCGGCTACTACTTACAGGAAAAGCTCGTATCCTCATCTTAGTGTCCTTCTTGGTGCCGCCTTTGCTTAGATTAGACATGTTTTGTTTTTGGTCAGTGAGTGTGTTGACTCTCCTCAAACATGAAACACAGGTTTTTTTTTTGGGGTGTGGGGGGGGGGGGGTTGTTGTTAATCAGGACAGCGGCATACAATCATTTATGAGTACCCCCACTCGACCTTTCCCCAAGGCCTGGGCTCCTGTCTGTCTCTGTGTTGTTGTTGTCAACGCTCGCCTGGCACTAGCCTACTCACACGGCTCCACTCAGTTTGTGTGTTTAGCTGTAGTGATGGCGGATGTGCGGGATTCTCGCAGTGCAGTCACACGCCAGATCACGCGAGATCACGTCCATGCGGGGCGCGTGCAGGTGAACCGCGCGACTACACGGACACGTTACGTTGCTATGCGAGCTCTCTGGGGGACAGATTGTGAATTGACACACC
>CM042536.1:33277963-33380463 GCA_023630585.1 Cranoglanis bouderius
GAAACTTCACACTGGACTTCAAGCAACTTGGATTCTGTGCCTCTCCACTCTTCCTCCAGACTCTGGGACCTTGATTTCCAAATAAAATGCAAAATTTACTGCAATTAGCTGATTAGAGTCTTCTCAGGTCCACATTTCTGTATTATAAATTCTTTATTCTAATATTTTTGAGATACTGGATTTTTCCAATATCTCATTTCCATGAGCTGTAAAGCCGTAATCATCAAGATTAAAACAAACAAAAAAAAAAAAGGCTTGAAATATTTCACGTTACGTGTAATGAATCTAGAATATATGAAAGTTCCACCTTTTGAATTAAATTACGGAAAAAAATTAACTCTTCCACGATATTCAAATTTTTTGAGATGCACCTGTGTATACATTAGTTCCCCACATAGGGAGTATTTGATACTGTTTGTAGTGAACCTACAGAGAGTTCAATGCCGTTTGGGATTCCCCCTGTGCTGCTGCTGATAAGCTAGCATGCAGGAGACTGTGTAGGCGATCTATTTGTCTGTCTGGAGTTCCAAAACATCTATTTAAAACAGGGCATGTCAGTAAGATACTAAATGCTGTTACAAGAAAAATGTTTATTTATGGTTCTGCAGGACAGATAGGGAGGATCACAGGAGTTTACTGCAACAACTAAGAATCAGCACTGACAGGTAAGTAGTAGATGACGTACTCAGGGAATGTAGTTTTGCCAGAAAATATAATACTTGTAGTACTTAGCTTTGCTAATGACCTTCTCTAACCTTCTCCTCATTCATTTGCATGACCTACAGTACTGTGCAAAAGGTTTAGGCACCTTATTATTATTTTTATTTTTGATTTTTTATTTTATGATGTTTGTATGTCATTAAAGAAAGCAGCATGTTACGTAAGAGACACAATGAAGGCTGCTGGGTTTCGCTGCAGAAATAAGAAGCGAGTGCGAAAGTCAAAGTGTCCAGAAGAACTGTGTCTGGTTCTGCAAGATGCTCAATAAAACTTACCAGCTCATTTCCTTATAAAACTGCACACATTGTCCCGGAGACTACTGTTTTAATTTTTATTTTTTTGTCACACCAAATATTGACTTTGTTTCATTTACTACTGTTTAGTGTATTTTTTTTTAAATGTAGAAACATTTAATTTCATTATTTTGAAGGCATCTTTGCTCTATAGCATGTGCCTAAAACTTTTGCACAGTACTGTAAGTGTGATTTCCATTTGTGTTTGCAGCTACAGCAAATGCAAGGAAACAGATCATGTAGATGACGGGTGGGAGGATGTGACATGTCCAGAAAATAGAAAACAGCCAAATGCAGAAGAGGTAAGCGCTCTTATATTGAGTCAGGAAGGGAGATATTGTGCATGTTAGTGGCTGATTAAGGTTCAGGCATAAATATATTTCAGACTACTACTACTACACTCTGCATATTTTTTTGAGCATATACAATATAAAGAAATCAATTATGCTGTTAATGTTATCTTGTAGTGGTACAGGTGAAGATGTCACAACGATTGTAACATAATATGTGTAAGATATTGCATCTGTAGTATATGTGTGATTACCATGAACAAAGGTTTTCCACACGTTTCCTTGTACCGAGAGGGGGAAAAAAAATCAATCTCTGAATCTGCATGAGTTATGATTTTAGAGATCGGAATACATTTTCTTATATGTAAATAAATACATGGTTAAAATATACAGAATAAATATGCGGTTGAGCATGTCATGTCTGTCTCATCATCCTAAGATGATCCTAAAATGATGAGGTTTTCATTCCAGCCAATCAGGTTCATTTCTGTCTTCATTCGACTTCCAGGCCTGCCTCCTGCTTCGTTGAAGCCCTGCATCCACGCTGGCCATTTTGCAGATAAGATCGGATACAACTGCCGTAAGTCTTTTACTGAGTGTTACGGTTGTAAGTTTTGAATTTGTGTCATGCATTTTAAAAATGTATTGATGTACTCAGCAGCCTTTACGCTTCCATCATGAGAGTTTTGTGTCAGCAAGGTTTCCATTCTTTTGCAGTGGATTGAGATCAAGTTAAAGGTCCCCATGAAATCAAAATGGACGTTTTGTGGCTTTTAGTATGAATATGTCAGCCTTAAGGTTATCTATAAACTAGTGCGCTCCAAAACAATGACAAAATTCACATTTAGAAGATATACGCATTCAAAATTTACTGTCTCTTTCTACCACCAATACGGATCAACAATTTTGATGACATCATTCTGCACTTCAGATCCTCACCAGATTTCCTGTCCAATCAAATGCTCTCTAGAATCTGAAGTGTCCCGCCCCCAATGTTATAAAAATCAGCAAGCACGGGTCGTAAATGTGTCTTTGGCTGTTTGAACACACGCGTTTTATTCAGTTTTCCAACTGTAAGTTGGTTAAGATGGAAATGGATTGAATTCATCACTTTATTGTTTGGGCTCCAGTCCATGGTACTAACTGTCAAATACAGCTTTGCTCGTACTGGCTCTGAGGTAAGCTAAACGCTATTGGCTATTTAAAAAAGAGGGATGAGCTACCGAATTAGTCCCGCCCTGACTTCCTGTTTCAGTGGAAATTACATGAACAAATCGAATAACGCTGTGCGTTTCAAGGCACTTCACGGGTATATTGCTTTAAAGTTATCAAATCATTTCCCAACCCCGAAACCTGTGCTTTAACTGACAGATTTTTCTCTGCTGTCTGTGTTCATGTCAGATCCTCACCCTGTCTTATGAATAGTAGGTTCTTTGTATGCAACATTTACTAATCAAACAGGTGTCGGAGTATGAAAAACACGTGTTTCACTCAGTGTGTATGGTTTCGGTAGTTAATCTGCACCATGGCTCTGTGGTTTTCTCGCTCTTTCTGTGTCTGTCTGCATGCTCCACTTTCCTCCACCACTAAACTGAGCGATGCCATTGGCTAGACAGAGATGTGGTAATGCTCTGACATTCGAAATGAAAGGAAAGCAGGCTTTGCGTCTCTCTTTCTCCCTCTGGTTCTCTCTCTCTCTCTCTCTCTCTCTCTCTCTCTCTCTCTCGGTTATGACTCAGTATTTTGGAGTTTGTTGCTCTCTTGCAGTCCTATAAGAAGAAGATGACCTCGTAGTTGAAGGCATTTGTTGACTTTTCTAGACTGGGTGTGGCCCTTCGAAGCTCTGTTTCCAGCCTCCACAGTCCCGATTGGCTCACTGAGGGTGTAATTATGTCTTTCGCCTGAGCAACTCCATCTCCTATTTTTCTTACACCTTTTTAATCCTCTTTTTTTTTTCCCCCAAAGTGCAAGAGGAGTTCTGTTGTGTGGCCTGGTTACTGGGCAACAGAGGATCTCCTTCTTTATATAGCATAGGGAATAAAGATACAACCTTGTGGCTGTTTTTATTTGAAGGAATTGCACTTTTTAGAAAACACATGTGACCAACAAACAGTGGCTTTGCTGACCAGCATAAAATGCAATCATAGAAGAAATACATTGATTTGAGATAGTTAAATATAAATATACATAAAATGTCATAATTAGCAATAAGGCTGGTATATGTCTTATATATCTTAATTGTTCTGTTGTTTTAGTGGCTCAAACAGATACGTTTTTTAGTTAATCTGCACAATTCCTCTGTCTATCTCTGTCATATCACAATGCTTAAAGACATTTTTACAATACACTGATCAGTCATAACATTAAAACCACTTGCCTAATATTGTGTAGGTCCCCCTTGTGCCACCACCAAGGTGGGCTGTGGCATCTGGCACAGCAGATCCTTTTAGTCCTGTAAGTTGCGAGGTGTGGCTTCCATGGATTGGTTTTGTTTGTCCAGCACATCCCACAGATGCTCGATTAGATTGAGATCTGGGGAATTTGGAGGCCAAGTCAACACCTTGAACTCTTTATCATGTTCCTCAAACCATTCCTGAACAATTTTTGCAGTGTGGCAGGGCGCATTATCCTGCTGAACGAGGCCACTGCCATTAGGGAAAACTGTTGCCATGAAGGGGTGTACTTGGTCTGCAACAATGATTAGGTAGGTGGTACATGTCAAAGTAACATCCACATGAAGGCCAGGACCCAATGTTTCCCAGCAGAACATTGCCCAGAACATCACACTGTATCTGCTGGCTTGCCTTCTTCCCATAGTGCATCCTGGTACCATCTCTCCCCCAGGTGAGCGACACACACGCACCCGGCCGTCCACGTGATGAAGAAAATGTGATTCATCAGACCAGTCCACCTTCTTCCATTGCTCCGTGGTCCAGTTCTGATGCTCACGTGCCCATTGTAGGTGCTTTCGGCAGTGGACAGGGGTCAGCATGGGCACTCTGACCGGTCTGCAGCTACGCGGCCCCATACACAGCAAACTGTGATGCACTGTGTGTTCTGACACCTTTCCATCATAGCCAGCATTAACATTTTCAGCAATTTGTGCTACAGTAGCTCTTCTGTGGGGTCGGACCAGCCGGGCTGCCTTCGCTCCCCACACGCATCATTGAGCCTTGGGTGCCCATGATGCTGTCGCCAGATCACTGGCTGTTCTTCCTTGGACCACTTGGCAGAAACTAACCACTGCATACCAGGAACACCCCACATGACCTGCCGTTTTGCTCTGACCCAGTCGTCTAGCCATCACAATTTGGCCCTTGTCAAAGACATTCAGGTCCTTACGCTTGCCCATTTTTCCTGCTTCCAACTTTGAGACTGACTGTTCACTTGTTGCCTAATATATCCCAGCCCTTGACAGGTGTCATTGTAATGAGATAATCAATGTTATGTCAGTGTTTATAAGGTTATAATGTCCTGGTTACACCAGCAGAATGTTTTAATGTAATGGATTAGAGTGATGAATCATTTCATTGAATGGCTCATTTCCATTGTGGCTCTTACATGCAGTCTTTCCTTATGACAAACCTATCAAAAGCAAGGCTGGCCCATAATCTGCAACAGCCACATTTCTAACAGTAGGTATACAGCCAGTATATTATAAACCAAAATCATAAGATATTTCAGTGACATGGTTAAAGAGTCCATATCCACAATTATGAAGATGCCATTAGCAGAAAACTGCTTATTGTTTCATCCTTTCATTCTGATTAAAAAAGTACTGACACCCACCTTACACACACACACACACTGTACTGAAAGATGTATGCACAGCATTTCACTTTTCAAGAGTCAGTAACTTGGCAACAAGGTCAGCGACGGTGCACTGAATCACACTGACGGTTATTTTCTGTCTCCGCTGCGCACTAATTGAAAACACTCGTGACTGTGGGAGTGCTGACATTACACACTGATTCTTACACCATCCACATCCTAACGCTGGTCGAAATGATTTGCCATGCTGGTCTGGCACTCTCCTAGTACAGTCAGCTCCAGAATTATTGGCACCCTCGATTGGCTTAATCTCGCATTGAAAATTTGAGAAATCTAATCTTAACCTTTACCAAGTTAAAAGTTTATCAGA
Source organism: Cranoglanis bouderius (assembly GCA_023630585.1). Classification (NCBI taxonomy): domain Eukaryota; kingdom Metazoa; phylum Chordata; class Actinopteri; order Siluriformes; family Cranoglanididae; genus Cranoglanis; species Cranoglanis bouderius. The sequence goes on from CM042536.1 coordinate 33,283,408, forward strand.
AATATGTATTGTAAACAAAACCACATGTCATAGTTATTGGCACCCCTGCATTTAATACTCTGCAACCTCCCTTTGCTAACATGAGTTTTCTCCTGTAATGCATGATGACACAGAATCTGAGAATCCTCACTACAGAATCACTCTAGGTTCCAAGGTCTTCTCTACTCTCCTCTTCAGCTCACCCCACAGGGTTTGAACGAAGTTTAGATCATGGCCAGTTCAAAAACCTGATTCTGTTCTCACTGAAATATTTGTGTAGACACTGTCCTGCTGAAAGATCCAACCACAGCGTAGTTGGCAGATTTTCATTTAAAATCTCCCAGTATTTCATGAAGCACAAGCACATGCCATGTTTCCAGGACCTTTGCAGGACAAACTGCACCAAAACCTCCTCCATGTTAGGAAACACACGGGGGAGCTGGATGCAAGTGAGGGGGAAAAGGTCACTTTATTGGGGATAACCAAAAATTACAGAACGTAAAAGTATGGGAAGCAAACAGTCAAACAATAATCCATAAAAACAAGTGAGACGGTAATCCAAAAAGGCAAGGTAATAATCCATAGAAAGGAACAGGAAATAATCCAAAAGGCTAGCGAGGTGTAAATCTACAAGGACAGGGTAGTCATCCAAACGGGTAGAACATAAATCCAAACGGGCATAAATCCGGAAAGAAAACAAAACAAAACATGAAAAGAGGCGATGGTATGCATAAACTTACTCTATATACTTTCAATACTCCGCGCCGAAGTGAACAAAAGAAGAGTATAAATAATGAAAAACAAACAAGACACACCTGAAACTAATAAGGAAACAATAAACGGAAAACCATTGAACGAACAAGGGCGGAGACATGACGTAAACCAAAGAACAGAGAACCAATGAACATAAGGAGGCGGAGACATGACATAAACCAAAACAAAAGCACATGGTGAAGAAAACAACACGAAAGTCATTGATGAATCAGTCCAGCGGAGTTTGTGAATGAATGGAGTGGAATGCAGAAGTACGCTACAGCTAGCCTTCGCTAGCAGCGTAGCGAGAGGGAGAGCTCTAACACTCCACTGTGCTTAACAGTGAGGATTGGGCTGTTTTCTTTAAAACCACCTAGCTTTTTATGCCAAACCCACCTTGAGTGTTTCTGGCCAAAATGCTCTATATTTGTCTCAACTAACCAAACTCGGTCCCAGTCAAAGTTCCTGTAGCGTTTAGTGAACCATTTAAGCACACATTTGTAGGTAAATGGAAGAAAGGCTTTCTTCTGGCACGCCTTCCAAATAGTTTGTTGGCATGGATGTGGCGTCTAATTGCACATATGGAGACTCAGTGACCCCAAAATGCTACCATCATTCAAAAACATTTGTTGACAACCCATCATCTATGATGCATGGGGCAAAATACACTTGCATCCTCTTGCATGCACGATCATTACAGTTTCAGTTGTTCTTAACATCTTAATTATTGATGGGCAGTTGATGAATGAGTAAAACAATTTGGCCTCTGTGTCACCTCATATTTATACTTTAGGAAAATCACACATGACCGCTTAGTTCCTAAACACTTAGGTGAACTTAGTAAATAGTAAACCATATGCTCAGTTAGATTTTGTAAATTTGTTGGTTGCAAATAATTGTGAAACAATTTATCCATCCATTTTCTGTACCGCTTATCCCACACAGGGTCGCAGGGAGCCTGAAGCCTACCCCAGGGGACTTGGCACAGGGCAGGGGTCACCCTGGACGGGGTGTCAATCCATCGCAGGGCACAATCGCACACCACAGACAATTTAAAAATGCCAATCAGCCTACAGGCTTTGGACTGGGGGAGGAAACCAGAGTACCCAGAGGAAACCCACGAAGCATGGGGAGAACAAACTGCGCACACACAGGGCGGAGGCGGGAATTGAACCCCCAACCCTTGAGGTGCGAGGCAAACGTGCTAACCATAAGCCATATTTTCTTAGAATAAACTTATTTCAGTTACAGGTTTGATTTCTGTCATATTTTCAGTGTGAGATTAAGCTAAACAACCACAAAGAGATTTTCACATAATTTTTTTTTACACATCTTTACCAAGACGAGGCAATATTTGAACGCGGTAATTTAAAATTTGCTTTAACAAGATTTCACATGATAGTGTTCATAGGATGTAGCCAGGCATTCGTGTGTGTTCCTTTAAACGCACTCTGAGCTGATGTCAGATTTAACACTGATAACTGGCTGCAAGCGATGTACTGATTTAAAATTACGATTACGCATATGTTTCTGACAAGTTTTTGCTGAGCGTGTAGATATTTGTTGATCTGTTTCACTAACCGCAGGTGTTTAGCAGAGTCAGGACTGCAGGTCTATTTTCTAGTCATTCTTTTCAGTGACTTGATATTTCTGTACGTTTCCAAATTGTGTGCTGTTTACCGTCAGCCATTAAAATATATTATAAAGATTACGTGCAGAGATCCATGCACGCTAATGTGGAACTGAAAAACTGACGCGATCACATGACATCATCTTCTCAGAGAGCGTATCTTTTTTCCCATCTTAGTGACGAGACTGTACCGCTGTGACCATGAGACGAGGTATTAACTGCTGAGTATGAACAGGGCAATAAGGAAAATAATAGACTATTTAAGCTTCCTCAGAGAGGAATCATCAGTCAGCCTGATATGATTAGGCCAGTGAGCGTGGATTATGAGTGGATTATGAGTGCACATATACAGCATCTACCCAACCTTCTTAAAGACACACACGCCTTCCAAGTAGAGCGATGTTTCCTTTGACCTCAAATCAATCCTTATTTGTTTCTTCTCCATGGTTTAATTGTGGGTGAGAATGACTGATCACAGCGTTGAACGCTTTTATGTTCTGCTTCCTATACAACCAGTATGTCCTTTTAACAAAGCTAGAATCTTAGAAATGATACGATGCCTTATGCAATCATGCAAATTAAATCACTAATAATGAATAAACTGTCAAGAGCAATAATCTTTCAAAAGCTGTTTCCTCTTGTAGACTCTAATATATTATTATAATTCATATGACTGATAAGATACACCATGTGCAGTTACAGTGTTTTGCAGCTCTGGTCCTTAAGAACTGCTCATTGCAGAGTTTTTCCTATTTTATATATACCTGATTTAACTCATTAGCTAATAAACAAACTGCTTGAGAGCCAAATTAGGAGTAAATCCCAAACGGCAATGTATGATAGCAGAATATGGAGTAAATTCTAACAAGTAACGGATGTCTAGAAATGTTTCAAAATCCAGTTTGGGACAGCAAACTTTACAAACTCGCTTTCAGTAACTGCTTTATCCTGGTCAGGGTCATGCTGGATCCACAGCCCAAATGTGGAGCACTGGGCGTGAGGTGGGAATACACCCTGGATGGGACTCCAGTCCATAACGACGCTACGCACACACATTCACACTCATTTCAACCTAGGGGCAATTCACCTTAGCAGTTTCACCTACTGGCATGTTTTTGGGAGGTAGGAGGAAACTGATTAACCCCATGTGGACACAGGGAGAACATGCAAAAATTCAAACAGCCAGTAATCCAAGATCAGGATCAAACCAGGGACCTTGTAGCTGTGAGGCAAGATTGCTCTCATAACATTAAAATAACATTCCCATAATATTAAAACCACTGATGGGTGAAGTGAATAACACTGATTATGTCGATACAATGACACCTGTCAAGGGGTTGGATATACAGTATTAGTCAAGTGAATAGTCAGTTCTTGAAGTTGATGGGTTGAAAGCAGGAAAAATGGGCAAGATTATAGATCTGAGTGATTTTGACAACAGCCAAATTCTGATGGCTAGACGACTGGGTCAGAGCATCTCCAAAAACGGCAGGTCATGTGGGGTGTTCCCAGTATGCAGTGGTTAGTACCTATCAAAAGTGGTCCAAGGAAGAAGAACTGGTGAACTGACGACAGGGTCATGGGCGCCCAAGGCTCACTGATGTGCATGGGGAGCGAAGGCTAGCCCGTGTGGCCCGATCCCACAGAAGAGCTACTGTAGCACAAATTGCTGAACAAGTTAATGCTGGCTATGATGGAAAGGTGTCAGAACACACAGTGCATCACAGCTTGCTGCGTATAGAGCTGTGTAGCCACAGACCGGTCAGAGTGCCCATGCTGACCCCTGTCCACTGCCGAAAGTGGCTGCAATGGGCACGTGAGCATCAGAACTGGACAGAAGGTGAAGATCAATGGAAGAAGGTGGCCTGGTCTGATGAATCACATTTAATTTTATATCATGTGGACGGCTGGGAGCGTGTGCGTCGCTCACCTGGGGAAGACATGGCACCAGGATGCACCATGGGAAGAAGGAAGTTGGCAGAGGCAGTGTGATGCTCTGGGCAATGTTCTGTTGGGAAACCTTGGGTCCTGGCCTTCATGTGGATGTTACATCGACACATACCACCTACCTAAACATTGTTGCAGACCAAGTACCCCCCTTCATGGCAACGGTATTCCCTAATGGCAGTGGCCTCTTTCAGCAGGATAATGCGCCCTTCCACACTGCAAAAAATGTTCAGGAATGGTTTGAGGAACATGATAAAGAGTTCAAGGTGTTGACTCGGCCTCCAAATTCCCCAGAGCTCAATCCAGTCGAGCATGTGTGGGATGTGCTGGACGAACGAGTCCGATCCATGGAGGCCCCACCTCGCAACTTACAGGACTTGCTACTGGGATCTGCTGTTAACATCTCGGTGCCATATACCACAGCACACCTTCAGAGGTCTTGTGTAGTCCGTGTCTCGACGGGTCAGAGCTGTTTTGCTGCACATGAAAATAAAGACTGTTTTGGTTAACAGGATTCCATGCCTTCGAGTGTTGGGATAATTCCTCATATTTCTTGCTCATACGGATATTTGAAAGTTTGCTGTGACCTGCCCCACATGGAGACCCTAAAGAGTATAGACTATACTATAGACTTGTACCTAAAAACTGCAGCTGTAATTACAAAACCTATGATGCTCATATGGTGTTCTAGTATATAGTGGCAGAAGAGTAATAACGCGTAATCGCTGGTGTCACTCAGAGGAGGATGGGTTCCCGTTTGAGCCTGGTTTCTCTCAAGATTTGTTCCTTTTTTTTTTTTTTTTTGCTAATGATCTCTGGCTTGTTCATTATGGACCTAAATCTACATCCGGTTTTCTGGAAAGTTGCTTTGTAGCAATGTTTATTGTTAAAAGCGCCATATAAATACAATTGAAATGATATTTTAGCAAGAACAGAAACTCAAATTTTAGCATTTGGGAGAGAGCGCGTGGTGTTTTAGCAGGGGAAACACCAAGCTCAGGCTTTGAATAAATTGGCTTTCAGTACACAGAAATGAACAGAAACGTTGTTTGTGCCAAGCTCACTCATAACTCGTAATGCAAGTCTAGGGGCAGTTGTTGGGGCAGTCAGTAAACGTTTCTGGTTTGTGAATTAAGTTCTACGTCTCTATAACTCCTCTTGACAGAAATGGGACCGTTTTTTTCAGAGCGACGAATGTGTGCTTATGTACAGTATGACTAACGTTGTTGTGTGCACTTGCTCATGCATGGACATCATAAAACGTGTTTTATGATGTAAGGAACTGGAAGTACTTTTTATTGTTGTAAGAACAGCTTTGATAAGAGATATCGTCATGTCTGCAGAGTGCGGTAGTTGTAATTCACGGTCTACGGTCGCGTATTTTAAACGTTTACAGTGTTAACCGGCTTCAACGACTTCCCTTAGACCTCCATTGTGAGTGAGTTTGGAGTAAACATGTTTTCAGTTCTTTTTTCAGTACAGTGCTAATCACACTACAGTACAGATGTGGTGTATAGAGATATAGTTTGGAACACTGGAGTATTCCTTTCATTTTGTTAACATGGAAAAAGTAATGTAGTTTCGATGGCTTGTATCTGCTTTGTTTTATTTTAGTTAGTTCTATCACCTTGCTGTATGTCATATGGACTTTCACTGGTACTTCCTCACACATTTAAATTCAATATGTTTCTGATAATTCCTCCTCTCTTTCCTCCTCTCGGTTGCTTTTTCTCTCTCTCTTTTTTTTTTTTTTTTTTAAATGTTTTTTTTATTGCAGCGCTGGGTGAGGAATGTGTCAGGCGCTCGGCGTACTGCAGCGTCTGGGGACCATAAATAGGGACGGACCGATTCTGCTTCCTGTCGGCAGCCAGCAGAGAGGACGAGGACGTGGTGTATTGGATGTGAGACAGAGAGCCAGCTAGAGATACGGCAAGGTAAGCAAGCGTCTTAGCGTGTCTGTGTTAGCTCATGCTGCAGTGACAGAATGTAGCTGAATGCCAGTGGCTGCTGGAGTGAGAAAGGAGTGTGGCTCTTTAACACGCACAGAATGCTGTGGAATGTTTACCTCTGTACACTGACAATGCAATGTTTATACAGAAAGAGAAAGACGTCTCTGTGTGTTTCACTGCCCGTCTGTCCTCCCTGCATCGCTCACTCTCCCATCTCATCTGACTCAATCTGCATTCTCGCTCTCTTTCGCTCCTCACTCTGTTTGTGATATGTTTTGGTATTTCAGAACAGAAGTGCAACTAATCAGAAACGAACACACCTGGCGCAACCTAAAACGAGAACTGAAATAACCCTGACTATCTCACACACACACCCACGCACACACACACACACACACACACACACACACACACGGCCGCCTAGCAGAAACGCCCCTCTTCCTGTTTAACTCCCTGTACTGTTATCTTAAGCTGCGCAGTCTGGGCCGTTGTGCACGTTGCTTCCTCTTTCTCGCAGAAGAGCCTCAGAGTGTTGCTTCCACTGCATTCGAGACGAGGCCTACGTTTCTATGCCCATCACGGGGATTTGAGGTGACAGATTAGGATTCATAAGCAAATGAAATGTCTTTTGTTTTTAAGCCTTGTCCTGAAGCCAAGACTCGTGATATTAATATGTCTCTGAATCATATCGTCTGTTCGCATGCAAATGAGATAAAGGCAGGTTTCCATGGAGATCCTGAGTCTTTGAGTGTGCGCACACACTCATCCGGACACACTCTGTTTTGCATATTAAGACCCCGACTTTTTTTTTCTCCCCCCCCTCCGATCTATATCTGAGAACTGCAATCCCACAGACACGTACACACACTCTTTTTTATACACACACACACACACACACACACACTAAGACTTCTGTGTTGCTTTGCTGTTGTAGGTGTCGCTTCCGCTTGCAGCGCACCACACTGTACAGAGAAACTTTCACCCAGAATGCATAGCTGCGAGCAGCATGTGGTGTGCGGCTGAGTTCCTGTCTCGCTTTCAGAAGGAGCTCTGCACCAGCACCACACGCAGGTATGAGATAAATGATCGACTTTATACACACACACACACACACACACACACACACAATTCGAATTGTTAGAATCCAACACTAGTGTCTTCATACATTGCGTCGTTTTAAACACATCACCGACGCACGCTTTTTTATTTATTTATCTTTTTCATTACAAAATACGAATATTACAAAATGCTCCTTTTGGCTTTTGATGGTTGGAGTACGTTTACTGAGATGCGGAACACGATGGAATTCTGATCGTGGCACATAATAAGGCAGATGGACTTTTGAGAAGTTCAGCGTGAGATGTGAACGCACGCTGCTGTAAGAGTGTGTGTGAGAGCGCCTTTTTATTCAGCGCGGACACAGCAGTTCGGTGTCTGAAACACGCTCGTAGCATAGTCCTGCGGGGGTTTCTTCGACTCTCTGAAGCGTGCCGTGGTGTTCGGGTGGTATTTAGATTTCATGCGGGAGACGATTTCACAGGCCAAACCCGTTCCGAGGCATATTTATCGATTTCTGCCTTGTTTCCAGAGTTGGGCTAGAGTTGTGCGATTCGTTCTTCCTGTATGGCACGATCGAGCGTACAGGAAGTGTAGCAATTGAACATGATATGTTTTTGACTTCGTGCTATTTTTATGCTCCGAATGCTGACTCATGTGGCAGAGAAACAGAGTAAAAATACTCCATGCATCTCACTTTTAAACGCACTACTTTTTATAAGATCTACTTACAGAGGCGAGTTTATAGAGCGTATATCCTAAGATGGACCGGAATGAAGAAAATAAGAGATTTTACAAAAAAAAAAAAAAATTTTTTTACTTTTAATCTTTACTGCTACATTTGTGACTTTAATAAATGATACTTAAGCAATTTCGTGCTTGTGGCTTTGTGGATGTTGGACTTTTTTTTTTTTACTTTTAAGTTACTTCTGCTTTTACTCAAGTGGCGTTCTGGATCAACACTTCCTACTGATCTTGTCGTGTTAAAATAGCATTATGCAGTATTGATATTTTTAAGCTCGATCAGTAAATTTCGAGAATTTTCCCCTCCAAGTTAACTATTCGAGTGGTGTTTCTGCCACTAAACACGCAGCTTCACCATGTAAAAGCATTATTAAGGCACGGCTGTAGAAGTGGAGTGTTGACGCCGGTTGTCAGGTCGATGCTGTTCTGTTAATAGCTGTGCCACTCACACTATGCTGGCACTGCTAATTAAAGATGGCGGTGGTTGGGGAAGGAGGGAGTGGTTCTCTGTTGTCGTCCCCCCGTCCCCCCCCCCCCCTTTTTTTTTTTTGTCATTGTCAGATGTGTTCACACTTCCTTGTCCTCACTTCTCCTCACTCTAATGAAATGCTGAACTTCCTCTTTCTGGTGTAACTGTCTTTGTGAACTTACATTGCTTCATGTTTCACCCAGAAAGCATGTGTGGAAACACAGTACAGTACCAAAGGTCATAAATGCACGAGAGCAGAAGATTCAACTTACAAAGCTAAAATAAGACCCTGGTTACCTAGTTGCGGATTTACAAGATTTTCAGATCGTGTAGAAATTCCGTTACGCGCAGAATCGACTGGTGAGATGTTTTATATCAAGATAGGTCAGAGCAGGTGTCAGCTGTGTGTACTCCACTGTAATGTGCCTGCAAATGCTGTTTATTATAAACCTGTTATAGGCTGGTGTGATGTGGATTTTTCTCTGCTCATGATTTTCTCAAAATTGCAATAAACGATTTAACCATCCATGACCGAGACAGGAACAATGGCATTTCCACTACTTCAGGTTTAAGGACAGTAGGGGAGGGTGTAATAACATAATCAGCTGTACACTCAACGGTACATTTTATTCATTATAATAAAAATCAGTTATCTAATATCCACGTGACTGACGTTTTTTTACTGAAACCAATGTCCGGCTACAAATATAGTATGTATAGATACCATTTGTGTGAATTAATCAACAAATAATCTATTAATATGGCTTATAAATGAGAATGCTTAAAACGAATAGCATTTTGCATGTTGGGGTTTTATTTATTATTTTTTGTTTATTGCTTTTTCAGTGATGTAAAACGAAACTGTGAGGAACACGGTAACATTTAACGTCTGGTTACTCCGCTGACTTTCTCCTCTAGGGCTAATCTCTGATGATTATTCCCAGTTGCGGTAACAGTGACCAGTTTAATTTACAAATAAGGAATTTATTTGAAATAAAAGCGCAGGATACTTGAAATCTTGCGGATTTAAACGGATCTTTCTCTCTACCTCGTTATCTAAAGTGCACTAAATCACAGTGCAGCCAGAATTAAACACACTTAAAAACGTAAAAAGTTTAACTCTCCCAGCCTCATTACTATACTATGAAATTACTGCATATACAGTTACTGTGCAAAAGTTTTAGGCACCCTTTTTTTTTTTTTTTTTAGCACAAACTTTGTTATAGATTTTTTATTTTATGACGTCTACATTATCAAGTCAGTACAAAAAACATTTTAGATTCCCAAACATTAGTTTTCTAGCACAAAATTAAATCTTACAGAAAAATGTTTGTATGTCATTAAAGAAAGCAGCATATTACGTAAGAGACACTTTTCAGACAGTAAACATAATGAAGGCTGCTGGGTTTCGCTGCAAAAATAAGAAGCGAGTGCGAAAGTCAAAGTGTCCAGAAGAACTGTGTCTGGTTCTGCAAGATGCTCAATAAAACTTACCAGCTCATTTCCTTATAAAACTGCACTAATTGTACCGGAGACTACTATTTTAATTAAATTTAATTTTTTGTGTCACACCAAATATTGACTTTGTCTCATTTACTACTGTTTACTGCTCTTTACTGTTTTTTTTTTTTTTTTAATGTAGAAACATTTAATTTCATTATTTTGAAGGCATCTTTGCTCTACAGCATTTCTTTGCATGCGCCTAAAACTTTTGCACAGTACTGTATTTTACTACTACATCAAGAATGATGAAGCCCCATGAATAAAATTTAAGGAGGCTTTAAAGTTCAACCAGTTCGTATATTTCACTCGCCAAGCACTGAGCGTTTGGGTGCTTTCGTTTTTAACGCGCGTGCAGCTCGACCGAGTTCTGCCATGAGAGGTATCTCTGCGTTTACTTTCTTGAGGGATAAAGATAAAGAGAGATTACGGCTCACCCTCTTGTTTTCTACCAGTTCATGTTCGGTTTGACAGCTTTGTTCAACTTCTTGTTATCTAAGCAAGAAGGCTGTATGTTGCAAGAGTTATCCGTCAATCTGTTTTTCTGTGTTCTTTAAAACTGCCTCAGCATTGTTGGGCCTGAAAACGGTTTAAATGCTGCATTACCCAAGGTTACCCAAGAATGGAGGCCTGTGTGCTCTTACTTGTCTGTTATTGGTTATGTCGACTATTAAGCTAGTCGAATATAAAAATCACAGATGATCGTTTTTCATCCATCCATCCATCCATCCATCTATTTTCCGTACCGTTTATCCTACACAGGATCGCAGGGAGCCTGGAGCCTATCCCAGGGGACTCTGGGCACGAGGCGAGGGACACCCTGGACGGGGTGCCAATCCATCGCAGGGCACAATCGCACACACATACACACACTGTGTCCAATTTGGAAATGCCAATCAGCCTACATCGCATGTTTTTGGACTGGGGAGGAAACCAGAGTACCTGGACGGAACCCCCGAAGCATGCAAACTCCGCACACACCAGGCAGAGGTGGGAATCGAATCCCCAGGCCCAGAGGTGCGAGGCAAACGTGCTGACCATTAAACCACCGTGCCCCCCATTATTGATTTATCGGACTAATCATTGCAGTCCTTAATATGAAACTTTCTTTAACGACGTACAAACGTTTCACTGTAACAGTTAAAGTTCGGGAGAATATTTGCAAACCATAATGAACAAAATAGCTTTTTCTTCTACTGACACACTTGCAATAGACATAAAATAAACACCCATGGTGCCTCAGGATTTTGCACAGAACACACCGGGGAGTCGATGGTGCAGCAGGAAGCTTTGCTGTCTGTCAGGATCCCTGGATTTTCATCCTGAGCTCTGAGCTCGGGTTAGTGTCTGTGCAGAGTCTTGTATGTTTTGTATGTATAGGAACGGTTTTGGGTTGTACACAAGATTTCCAGAGAAACAGGACGTTTGATCAGCTGTGCAAGCAAAGTGCTTCTGAGCACAGCCTAGCTACAGGTTTTATCTCAAATTTATCACCTGTCTGTCCATAAACGTGCCGGATGTGGAAAGATGTCGGATGTCACTACAGCAGAATTCTGGAAAACAGCCAAAAACGTGATCAGTTATAAAGGTGTAAATGCTATGTGATGCTCTGATCTACAAAAAAAAAAAAAAAAAACGCCAGTTAATCAACATTTAAAATCACTGCTGAGTTTATTATTATGTGCAGTTTCATATGTACCGGACTACAGTATGTATGTTATTTTTTCATCGAACGGTTGTATAAAGTAAGCACATACACTCCGCTGACTGCTTATACGTCCAAACTTCTCTGCGGATTGTCGTTAAACATAACTTTCATCATTACGTGTTTTATCATTTATGCTGCTAGCATAATGTCACTTCTGTAACCTTGGCTTGGTTGTCTGCCTGCATAGATCACACTGGGATCAGTGTAAATGCGGTCAGTCTGCATAATGATGTCGTGGTTTTTTTTTTTTTTTTTACACAGTTTGAAATCGTTGGATATCAGTTCAGTCCGTGATCAGATACCGGCTGACATCACGTCGTCAGCAATACAGAGAAGAGCGCTTACACACCCTGTACAGATGACAGCGGGCAAAGTTTTAAACAACCTAATTAAAAGACATAATTAGCCAACAGAACAGAACTGACTGCATTAATCAGCCATTAATTCACTACCTGTGCGGACATGAACAAAGAAGATTTTTATGTTGAGGGACGATGAGCAAACTTCTGTACAAATGAGTGAGAATTCATTTCCCATTGTAAACATATCTCTTTAAACACAGTACTGTGTATTAGGTCACAAATGTAGGGCATCTTTCAAATGTCAAAATATGCAGAGGCACACACTAAAGCTGCATCCGTGCCATGGTGTGATTACCGTAATTACGAGATCCCGACTTGTAAAAAGCGTTCACATCGGCGTAGAACTCGTAATAACTACCGAAACGTGAATTTTCTGAGCGCTCCGACTTGTACCGCCTGACCGCTGCAACGTCATGTGGAAACGCTCAAAATGACAGCGGCTTCAGCAGTAAAATGTAGTTAAGTAGTTATCTCGTAATATTTCTGTGTGGTGATTCTGTGTGGTTGACTATTAATGTCTTAATAACGCAAGATTAATCAGAAAATAAATGAAGGACATAGCACAGAGTTGGAGTTGTTGTTCTGGTTTGCAGCAACGCATTACCAATCCCTGCGCTATAAATAAACAACATGTTATTCTTACCTGATGCGCTTTCTGTGTTCAGTATTTAGCATTAGTATAAAAATGTGATTTAATGTTGTCATTACGTATTTGGCGGTTGTATTTTGCCGTACAGAAACGCTTTATTCCGAGTCCGAGGACGTGAACGGCTCCGAGTCGAACGCCCGAGTTGTCGTTTGGTAATTACGGTAATTCCGACATGGCATGGACGCTGCATGAGCTCGAGTTCACATTCATTAGCCAGCATATGGAGAATTTACGGCTGCTTGTCACATGCCAGAGTAGAAATGAAAGAGAAGGAAGCATCGCATCAAACAGACTTTTCTTCATTGAACATTAAAAGTATAAAACAAGTTTTCTTGGACAATAAGTGTTTTAATAAATAAAGAAGGCAGAGACTGACTTCTTCATGGCAGTGTCTTAGCCAGTTCTGAATAAGGAATTTGAGAGCTATTGCGAAGAATTTGTTATCTTTCTAACAAGTTCTTTCCTAAAAACGAGGTAAATGTATTGTAAGAAAATCTACAATCACAGTCCCCAGTTGTTACGCACCGGTTTACTCCTGTGTGTGATTCTAAAGAGTACCAACAGGAAACGTATAGTGTGCTTAACAGCACTTTCTATCTCTCTCTCACTCTCTGTGTGTGTGTGTGTGTGTGTGTGTGTGTGTGTGTGTGTGTGTGTGTGTGTGTTTGTGTGTCAGATAGATCAAGTGAACGAAAGAGGAAAGTGGTAGTGGTGAGAGGTACAATGGTAAAACACTAAATTAAAGAAGAAGAAGTAAAATACAAGGATTTTTTATTTTATTTTATATTTATTTTTTTTAAATGAAGGGGGTTCCCCAGTCAAATTTCCGCTTCATGTACAGTACTGTGCAAAAGTCTTAGGCACATGCAAAGAAATACTGCAGAGCAAAGATGCCTTCAAAATAATGAAATCAAATGTTTCTACATTAAAAAAAAAACCCATAAAGAGCAGTAAACAGTAGTAAATGAAACAAAGTCAATATTTGATGTGACAAAAAAATTAAAATTAAAATAAAAATAGTAGTCTCAGGTACAATGTGTGCAGTTTTATAAGGAAATGAGCTGGTAAGTTTTATTGAGCATCTTGCAGAACCAGACACAGTTCTTCTGGACACTTTGACTTTCGCACTCGCTTCTTATTTTTGCAGCGAAACCCAGCAGCCTTCATTGTGTTTACTGTCTGAAAAGTGTCTCTTACGTAATATACTGCTTTCTATAATGACAGAAACATTTTCCTGTAACATTTAATTTTGTGCTAGAAAACTAATGTTTGGGAATCTAAAATGTTTTTTGTACTGACTTGATAATGTAGACGTCATCAAATAAAAAAAAATCTATAACAAAGTTTGTGCTAAAAAAAAAAATAGGGTGCCTAAAACTTTTGCACAGTAACTGTATGTTTTTCTGCCTCATGTAACATAACAGTTACAGAATATTATTCAGTATACAGATCTTAATAAATGAAGCCTGTGGGGCACGGTGCCTTAGCGGTTAGCACGTTTGCCTCGCACCTCCAGGGTTGGGGGCTCAAATCCCGCCTCCACCCTGCGTGAGTGGAGTTTGCATGTTCTCCCCGTGCTTCGGGGGTTTCCTCCCCCAGTCCAAAGACATGCATTGTAGCCTGATTGGCATCTTTAAATTGTTTTTAATGTGTGAGTTGGTGTGCGATTGTGCCCTGCGATGGGTTGTCACCCCGTCCAGGGTGTCCCCCGAATCCCCTGGGATAGGCTTCAGTCTCCCCTGTGACCCTGTGTAGGATGCAGAAAATAGATGGATGGATATGTATCCTGGTCAGGTTCATTGTGGATCCGGAACGTACCCCAATGGACAACGGCAGAGAGGCAGGAATACACCCTGGTGGGACACCATTCCATTGCACAACACATTCACACCTAGGCAATCCACCTACGGCATGTTTCTGGGAGGATGGAGGAAACTGGAGACCGCGGTGGAAACCAGTTTGGACACTAGGAAAACATGCAAAACTCCATAAAGACAGTAACCTGAGCTCAGGATTGAACCCTGGAGCTGTGAGGCTGCAATGCTACCAGCTGCACCATGGTGTAATAACGTGTGAGATAAGCTCTCTCCACTTTTTATTTTTCATGAATCACCTGTCCCTTATAGTATAACATGTGAAACTATATATTAGCAGTAGTAGAGCTGCAGTAGAGTTGCGGTTATATACACATATAGAAAGTCTATTTTTGTCCTGTGATGTAGGTGTGAGGTGCAACAAGACATATACAACATTGTTCTAGTCTCACAAATCAGATTTCTCAGGCGGCTGTAGCTGACTATGATGTTGTGAATTTCACAAATTGTTTAAATTTGGGGACTAGTTCTTGCAAAAAAATAAAACAAAACAAAAAAAAAAATCTCAAAGTTGCTGAGATAAATGAGTATCGCTATGAGGATGTGTATTCTTTGTTGCAGTAATGTATGAAGTAATTTTACTCTGTAGGTCTATTCTCTAGTGGAATAGCCAGAGGTAAATTTACAAATGTGTTATTATCCAAAACCAAAGATAATGGAAGAAATACTTTTAGGATAAATTTTTATGAATGGAAATGTTTAGAAATGATCAGCAAGACCCGGAGGCCTTTAATGGAAACTGTGACTTCTCCCTCACTGTCTGTGACTAAACCCTGCAGTATTTCTAGAACGATCATCATTTGAAACACAGACAGAGGAATTCTAGGCGAGTGGAAGCTAAAGTAATAATCAGATACAGCCAAGACATATTTTCCTTGCACGTAATATCTGAATGAATCTCTGAGAAAGAAAGAGAGACGGACAGGATTGTCACCTTGGCCTCAGATCTAAATGTGCAAGTTGCCACAGACTTACCACCATGGCAGTGTCAACTACAGCAATGCTAATGCTATGCTAGTTATTTATTTATTTATTTATTTATTTATTTATTTATTTATTACATCCGAATAGTTCTATAGTCAGTCCTTACACTTAGGCAGCCACAACACAGGACAAATAGTTGGTCTGTGATGTAATTTCTGCATGCAGTAACAGCACAGATGATATCAGATATTCATTTAAATATGAATCGTTAACAGAAATGCCTTCTGGTAAAAAACAAACAAACACTCAAGCCATTGTTTCTCTGTGTGGTTTTAACACATGCACTATAATAAAAAAAAAGAAACAACATATTATATTCTTTATAAATCTATACATCTACTCTAAACAGTCAGGCAGATCAAAATGAGAGAATACCAAAAATATTACATGACAATTAAGAAGACGAAGAAAACTATAACTCGGGAAACAGGAAGCCCAGAAAACTATGGAAACATGTCTTAGAACAACAGCTATGCATATAGAACGTTGCAAAAAACATAGTGTATGAGAGTCTGCAAGCTAGCTGGGCACACCTGAGCCCTGTTTTCCCATGGATATGTGGTCTCACCTTTTTTCTCTGTATGTCTGCCTGATCAGTGAGGTGCGTGTGTGCGGCATTGAGCCGACCTGCAGAAGCAACCCGCTGAAAATCAACAGTTTCATTTGCTTTTCTTCCACTTTTCATTATTGTGTCTACCATGCAAAGGCAAAGGCACAAGAAAAAACACAAATAGAAAATGCAGTCCATTTTTTGCTCCGGGAGATGGCACCTTGGGTGTTGCCAACTTTTATGCATGTTGCTGATTCTGACATATAGCTTCTGAGTATATACAGTCATGTGAAAAAATAGGTACACCCCATGGAAATTGTTGGCTTTTTTGATATATTTGAACAAGCCAACATTTGATCCTCTTTGAAACAGTGCCTATTAATGAAGTTGATATACTTGAACAAAACCACAAGGAAAATGAGTCTTTTCACTCATTTATTCAACAAAATATAAATAGATGTGATATTCTTCTGTGGAAAAGGTAAATACACCCTTGGCCTCAGAAGCTAGTATTGCCCCGTTTAGCAGAAATAACTTAACTAAGGCGTTTTGCATAATTGTCCACCAGTCTCTGACATCGGCTTGCTGGAATTTTTGACCACTCTTTTAAGGGGTGTTTGAGGATTTTATTGCATGTTCTGCCCGTTTCAAATCCTCCCACAACATTTCAACGGGATTCAATCAATGCATCAATGAATGCAAGCTGTCCAGTCCCTGAGGCAGCGAAGCAACTCCAAACCATAACATTTCCACCACCGTGCTTCACAGTTGGTATGAGGTGCTTCTCCTGAAAAGTTGTCTTTTTGATTCATATGTCCAGAGCACTTTATTCCAAAAGGCTTATATGCTCATTGGCAAACTGTAGTCTTGCAAAGGCTTTTTCCGGGCACACCTCCCATGCAGGTCAAATTTGTGCAATCTCTTTCTGATTGTAGAAGCATGCACTTTGACATCAACAGTTGCAAAACGTACCAGCAGATCCTGTGATGAAATTTTGGAGTGCTTGGAGACTTCTTTTTCAGACAGTCTGCTCTTGGGCTGAATTTGCTGGGGCGGCCAGTCCTGGACAATTTGGCAGTCGTTTGAAATCTGACCCATTTGTAGATTATTTTCCTTACAGAGGAATGATGTATTTCAAATAATTTGTGAGATCTTTTTAAATCCCTGGCTAGACTCATAGGTTTCTGAAGGCCATATAGAACTATTTAGATCTTGGCATGATGACAGCACACACCTCAATAGGAAAGAGAACACCAGACACTAGATGTGAGAGGGGTGTAAATAAGACAGGTTCCACCTGCACTCCCTAAGCAGGGTCTAATCACTGGCACCCAATCTTGAACACCTGATTCTAATTTTATGGATTTGAAGGTGTGATAAATGTAGGGGTGTACTTACTTTTTCCATGTGACTAATCTGTTTTTTTTTTGTTGTTGTTTTTTTACTAATTTAAATTGTGAAAATTATTACAAAATGTCAATTCTATGTGTTATTTGATAGAGTGTATCACCTCTATTAATAGGCACTGTTTCAAAGAAGATCAAATCTTTGCTTGTCGAAATATGTCAAAAAACCCTACAATTTCCATGGGGTGTACTTATCTTTCCACATGACTGTAGTTAACATCAGTTACTTTACTTATTTAGGATGCCACAGAAAAAGTCTTGACTGAAAATAATCAGAAATGGCTAAAAGAGGAAATTAAAACATTTAAATAGGCCGACAATGACGGAAAATCTAATACGTTACAACCTGTAACACACCTGCTTTGTGAAAGGAACATATCGAAAATGTACCCCCAGACATCACCACTAACCCCCTGTCCAGGACTATATCTTCAGGGATGGCAGGTGTGTATCAGTAAGAACTAAGGCCTTGCCAGGCATCTTTGAGCCACAAGTAGGACTCTGGCCTAGTTGCTGAAAATAGAGGCAGAAAGGCAAGCAATACAACCCCTGGCAAAAATTATGGAATCACCAAACTTAGAGGATGTTCACCTGGCTTTTTTACTTCGTAGCAAATAAACAAATCACATATATGACACAAAACAATTTTTGTTTAATAGCTGAACATTCTGGCTTCGTGAAACATACCTCAAACAAGTTATATTAAATTGTTTTAATTAATGGCATGTTTTTTCCAGATCAAGTAGAGGAAAAAATTAGAAAAAATCATCAACAAAAAAAATCACAATTAGTACTGGATTCTTTGAGGCATGGACTCCATCAGGCTGGTTACATCTTCTCGAATAGCGGTTGACAGATCAGCTTTGCAGGATGGAGCCTTGTTATGGACCAATTTTTTAAATTTCCACCATAAATTTTCAATCCGGACTGTTTGCTGGCCATCTCATTGAGTTGATATGCCTTTTCTGAAGAAAAGCTTTAACACTTTTTGCTCTATGGCAAGATGCATTATCATGCTGAAAAATGACCATCATCACCAAGCCTATTTTCTATTGATGGAATGAGAAAAGTGTCCAAAATTTCATCGTACACCTGTGCATTGACTGTTGAGGTCTACCCCGGTCCTTTACCTGACATGTAACCCCATATCATAAATGAGTACAGAAATTTGATTGAGGCCACGTTTCCTTTCAAAAAGTCCAAGGTTAAGATCTGTAGGCAGTGTCTTTTAACTGCAGGCTAATTTACATTTTTAGACTTGGGCTGGTATTATTGTTTTAGAAATGCAAATTACAAGATTATTCCATAATTTTTTCCCTCAACATTGAGTGATTCCATATTTTTTTTCCTCTACTTGATCTGGGGGAAAAATGGCATTCATTAAAATAATTTAATTTAACTTGTTTGAGGTATGTTTCACAAAGCCAGAATATTCAGCTATTAAACAAAAAATGTTTTGTGTTTCTGTGATTTGTTTATTTGCTACGGAGTAAAAATGCTGCGTGAACATCCTGTAAGTGTGATGATTTCATAATTTTTGCCAGGGGTTGTAGATGGCGGGGGCAGTCATGGGCCAGGGAAAAACGTTGTCTGGACAGTGTATTTGTGGCACCATTGTACAGATCCTGCATATAAGTTGCCTTCAGTTAGGCTAACAGTGGTTGGGACAACCTCAGGAACTTCCACGCAAGGCTAAGAGAGCCGTCCGACCTCATGCTGCCTTAATGGTTGAAGTGTATGACATATTGAAGCGGTGTCTAGCATTCTCAATGAATCTTCAAGCATTGCTCATCTTCAAGGAGCGTGTTTTGATATTATGGAGTTCTTGTCTTGTCTAATATGCCAGTATTCTGATGCTTCTGGCCATCAGAGGAGACAGGGTCGCCTGCATACCTCTCGAAGACACTCGAAGTGACAAGACATATCACTTTAGAGAGGCTGAAGAGTAGAGCTGAATTGGAATGCCTGTCCTTGGAAGGCAGCTCTCAAAAAGCATCTGTCTTCTGGGGCAATGGCAAATGGAAGTATCTAGATCCACTGACGTGAACCAGTCATGTAATTATGTGGTATTAATTACATCTAGCATCTCTAACATACAGAAGGGGAGAGCTTTTAATAACCGGTTCAGCCCTGCGAACAGAATAGGATGGAAACCATAATTCTTCTTCTGAATTAGAATGTACATTGAGCAGGAGGGTGTACCTTTTAGATGTTGCCTCTGTCCAAGAGGTGATCAGAGCGGGGTGAAAGTGGCCATCTTGTTGGGCTTGTGTAAGGCAGACGAGGCCTTTGTGCGTATAGGAACACTAGACCAGGTTGCGGTGACCAATCGGTGTTACGTGGCTAGTCTGTTTGCCAGTGATGGTTTCCTAGGGTGTACTCACTAGGCCCGGTTGCCTTGTACCATGCCCAAGTACGATTGGCCCCTCTCCCCACTCCCCCACTGGCCTGCACTCACATTGCACTTAATGTTCTGGGCCTGAGCATGCTTACTTCATTACAATATGACTTTTTGTTTTGAAGAAAACAGGAAGAAAACGCTCTCTTACTTTGTGGCTTATTTGGAGTAGTGTGGGGCGTGGTGACACATGGCCCTCTCACGTGCCTAATAGATACCCTAATAGATTTATCACTTATGCAGCGCAGCAATTTTCACTTAATCGTGCTACACATATCAGAAGATTTTTACAGAGGCAACTGACGTTGAGGGAGGAATTTGCAGCTTTACTCGCCGACTACAATTCCCCTTCATCAACCAGTTGAGAACCAGACCTGTTATAAACCTAAATATTCTCGAATGAAACAGTCATGTTTCGAGTTCTGTGCTTGGCCACGGTTAGCAATCACACTAGATGTGTACCGTGCCTGAATCCAACTCTTCAAAGGGGCCCGGGCATGGTACGGAGCGATCACACTAGTCAAACAGAATGGACTTGGGGGTCAAATGTGCTCGGGCACTGTACAGATTACCCTTAATTCTGAAATCTATCCAGGTTCTCTTTGGTAGCAGGTCCAAAAAGTAGCCCTGGCAAACAGAGCAGATTTTGCAGGGTTTATTTACACATCTGAATTTAGACTGTGCTAACTACACTTGCCGTTCTGCATAAAGCAGGTTGGCTCAGAAATGCACTGTGTCCTGTCCTATGTGTCAAACTTCCAGAAGCGAGGTGTCAATCAGCAACCTCGTGACCAGCATCTACAGATTAGAGTGCTTGTTCCAATTCGAGCAGTAGAAGTGGCTAGGTGTGTGCCATACACAATACAATAGGTTCTCACTAGAATATCATCAGTGTGTCAGGGTTGGATGCACATGTTGGATGCACATGAGATTTTTCTGGTAAGATCACCAGCAATGTCAATGGTAGGTATGTGACCCAGACTTACCTGCTTGTGTTGAGCTGTCATTTAAAAAAAAACTTCTCTAAAGCTGTCAGTAAAATTCTTGAACTATGTCTTATGGAATTTCAATGTGAACAGCATTGTTCAAAAGACTGCATTTGTTGCCACTGGCTGCACATCAGTATCTAATCCCACTTGAGCCACCGCCATTTTGAGGGTGGCTGTCATAGCTAGATTAGAGTTTGTCAGCAGTGCATGTGAGCTGACTGAGGTCTATGCAGATTCGTTTTTGGATGTTACTGAGGTCACAGTTGAGCAAGGTGGTTCAACTCACAAGACATTATCAGCCTGTAATAAACTTCGAGTCATTGCTGTAGACATAGCATCCTCCCACTCCTCGAACAAGGACCAAAGGAACGCTGGCCATTGGGCTATAAGGACAGCTCTTTTGAAGGACATTCCAGACAGCCCATTCTCGGTTCCAGAATGATCAGCTAAGCCATGCTGCCAGGTTGTCCATACGCCTAGCAAGTGACTCAGGTTGCTTTTTTGGGTTCTTACTGTGCTTATCAGTCGTTATTGGATGTCGGCGAAGGTCTTGGTATCAAAAGGAGTGTGGTAGCTCAGTGGTTAAGACATATGATTTCATATGTCTCAGAAGGTCGTGAGCGCAAATCTTGGCTCTGCCATGCTGCCACCACTGGGCCCCTGAGCAAGGCTCTCAACTGCTCAGTTGAATAAATGAGATAAATGTATGTTGCTGTGGATTAGAACATCTGCCAAATGGCATAAAAAAAAATACTAACACCATTTCCAGAAAAGTTTTTTTTTTTTTTCTAAAATGCAATAAAAACAAAAATCTGTGATTTATCAAGTCTCTTGAAACTTTAATTAACTGACAAAAGTACAAAGAAAAGATATTCAGTGTTTTCAGTGACCAACTTAATTGTATTTTGTAAATATAAACAAAGTTAGAATTTCCTTCAACACACTCTAAAAAAGTTGGGACAGAGGCAAAATAAGACTGAAAAGTTTATAGAATATTCAAGTAACACTATTTTGGAGGATCAGGTTAATTGGTAGTAGGGGAGGGTATCAGGATTGGGCATAAAAGGAGCATCCACCAAAAGCTCAGTCTTTGCAAGCAAGGATGGGTCGTGGCTCACCACTTTGTGCCAAACTTCATGAGAGAATTGTCAGTCAGTTCAAAAAGAACATTGCTCAACGCAAGATTGCAAAGAATTTAGGTCTTTCACCATCTACAGTGCATAATATTGTGAAAAGGTTCAGGGAATCCGGAGAAATCTCATATCGTAAAGGGCAAGGCCGGAAACCACTGTTGAATGTGCGTGACCTTCGTGCGACATTGCCTGAGATATCATCATGCTAAAGTGATAAATATAACCACATGGGCTCAGGAGTACTTCGGAAAACCGTTGTAACTTAACACAGTCCGCCGCTGCATCCAGAAATGCAACCCGAAACTCTATTATGCAAGGAGGAAGCCACACATCAACTTTATGCAGAAACGCCGGTGAGTTCTCTGGGCCCGAGCTCATCTCAGATGGACTGAAAGGCAGTGGAAACGTGTGCTGTGGTCAGATGAGTTCACGTTTCAGCTTGTTTTCGGGAAAAACGGACGTCGAGTTCTCAATGTCAAAGATGAAAAAGACCAACCAGACTGTTATAAGCAAAAGGTGCAAAAGCCAGCATCTGTGATGGTATGGGGGAGCATCAGTGCTCACGGCAAGGGTGACGTGCATATGTGTGAAGGTAGCATTGACGTGGAGGCGTATATTGGGATTTTAGAGAGACATATGCTGCCATCAAGGCAACGTCTTTTCCCAGGAAGCCCATGGTTATTTCAGCAGGACAATCCCAGGCCTCATTCTGCACATGCTACAACAGCGTGGCTTCATAGACACAGAGTGCGTGTGCTTGACTGGCCTGCCAGCAGTCCAGATCTGTCTCCTATGGCACATCATGAAGTGGAGAATCAGACAATGGTGACCAAGCAGCTGAAGTCTTGCATCAAGCAAAAATGGGCAAAAATTCCACTTGCAAAACTGCAACAATTAGTATCCTCAGTTCCCAAATGATTAAAAAGTGTAATTAAAAGGAAGGGTGATGTAACACAGTGGTAAACATGCCTCTGTCCCAACTTTTTTGAGTGTGTTGAAGGTTGGTCAGTGAAAACATTGAATATCTTTTCTTTGTACTTTTGTCAGTTAATTAAAGTTTTAAGAGACTTGACAAATCACAGATTTTTGTTTTTATTGCATTTTAGAAAAAATCCCAAGTTTTCTGGAAATGGGGTTAGTAAGATAAATAACTAATATGCCATCTCCATTCAGTCATAGCATTTTGTCTAGTCTCATATAAAATTTTAGATATGTTAATAGTTATCAGGTAGTGGTGAATGGTTTGGCACAGTAAATAGTCCTTAGTCACCAAGTCTATTCAAAATTTCCTCATTTAACACCATGCAGATATTTGTTTTTTAATCAGTAATGGTAAAATATCCATAAATTAAAATACAGACAATTAAATAGATTGTTTTAATAATTAAGATTTTAATAACGGTGCACTGTGGCTTAGTGGTTAGCACGTTTGCCTCGCACCTCCGGGGTTGGGGGTTGAAATCCTGCCTCCGCCCTGTGTGCGCGGAGCTCGCATGTTGTCGCCATGCTTTCCTCCAGGTACTCCGGTTTCCGCCTCCAGGCCAAAGACATGCGTTGTAGGCTAATTGTGATTTCCAACTTGTCTGTAGTGTGTGAATGTGTGTGCGATTGCAGGTTGTTCTCCGTCTTGTGCCCTGAGCTCCCTGGGATAGGCTCCAGGCTCTTCCGCCACCCTGTGTAGGGTAAGCCGTACAGAAAATGGATGCATGGATTGATTTTAAGAACAGAATACATTCTGAAAGGATTATGTGTTAGTAATTTCAAAGCTATATTGTATTTTTATGTAGAGGAATCGTTTATTTTGCGTTTATTTTGCACGTGTTGTCTAATAACAACAAACACCAGTTCTGTTGAATCATAAGGTAAGGAATCATCTCAGAATAGACACAGCCATAAGCAGTGCCCTATGCAATGAGATTATATGATTCTGTGTTGTTTTCGACGGAGATTTACGTGCCTCAAGATTGTTGTACAGTTGATAAGTGACATATGTGACAGCTAGTGTGCTTAAACACCACCTGATATCTATCCAGTTCACATCAAATCGTGTCTCGTGGGAATTAATAAGATTAAAGTTATGCAAGTTTAATCATTAGCCAGGGAAAGAGGGAGAGAGAAACCCATAAGAGACCAGGGATCTGGGTGGCTGTTAATGTGTGGGTGTGCATGTGTGCCTCTGTGTCTGTGTGTGTGTGTTTAACATATCACTGCAGTCCGCATTGAAGAAAATCCCCAAGGGACTGAAGGAAAGCACTACGTATTTTCTCACACAGCCCATCTCAGTTTTCCTTTTTTTTTTTTTTTTTATAAAAAAATACTTTTCTTTCCTTCCTTCTTTCTCTCCTCCCATTCATTTCCCTCCCTCCCCTCTCTCCCTCGCTCTCTCTTCCTTCCCCCAGAGGTGCTGTGACAACACTTCCTGGTTCGTGCTAGTGGGCAGGGTTATGCCTGCACATGATTGGTCGCTTAGCTGGATGCTCTGCGCAGTACTGTTGTGCAGTTAGACTGCTGTTGCTGCTCTCGCGCACTCTCTGTCATGCGCACTCTCTCTCTCTCGCTCTCTCTCTCTTCCTTCCTCTCTTGCTTTTTACTCTCTTGCACTGCTGAGGTGCTTGGCTCTCACTCGCACACAGAGGGGCAGGCGCAGGAGATCTCACATTAACCAGTAAACACATCTACATGCAGTGGAGCAGCGAGGAGCCAGATACATGTTAGGTTAGGAACTCTCTCTCTCTCTCTCTCTCTCTCACTCTCTCTCTCTCTCTCTCGCTCTCTCTCTCTCTCTCTCGCTCTTTTACTGAGAATGGTCCAGCTGGTGCCTGGGGCTCTGCTGTCGTGGCCTGCTGCCTGCATCTGATCACGATCTCTCTCCCTCTCTCTCTCTCTCACACACACACACACACACACACACACACACACACACACACAAACTTGCGCACAGAGCTGGCTTACAGGGAAGCACAATGTGAGAGGTAAGGATTTCCTTCCTTTTTTTTTTTTTAGCCCTATCTCCTTGTTCCTTCCACAGCAAAGCCAGCTGCGGCAACAGAAAGCCTTCAGGCAGTGCATGATTTTCTGAGTGTGTGTGTCTGTGTAGCGGTTTGTGTGTGTGTGTGTGTGTGTGTGTGTGAGGGCTATGTTTGGATTTCCATGGAGGGCTACTAGTTTGCCACACACAGGAAACAGGTCAATTTAATAGGTTAAAGCTGTCACTCCACACAGACACACAAGTGTGTGTGTGTGTGTGTGTGTGTGTGTGTGTGTGTGTGTGTGTGTGTGTGCATGTGTGTCAGGAAGCAGGGTGAAGGTGTTACCCAGCTCCTGTTTCTCTCTTTTTTCTCTTGTTTAGACTGAAACGGCACGTGGCCGGTTAAACCTTGAGCCGAGTAGCTTTTCTCTCTTTTTCTCTGTCCTTGTTCTGTCTCTATCTTTTCCTGTCTGTATGTTTGAAGTGTGTGTGTGTGTGTGTGTGTTGTGTGTGTTTTTGCATACACTCTGCGTGCTGAGCTTCCCGCCCCCAAAATGTAAATTACATGTGACATGTCTAGTTGGCGCTTCCTAATATGGGGTGCGCTACGTTTCAGCAGGATCCTGCCAGCCACTCCAGGATTCCACCGGGGTGTGTGAGACAGAGGGTGTGTGTGTGTGTGTGTGTGTACGAGTGTGTGTGTATTTGTGTCAGCGTCAGAGAGACCATTAGTAGGAGGCTAGAGAGAGAGAGAGAGAGAGGGAAAGAGATGTCTATGCATGGTTTTCGCTTCTCTTTGAGTGCGTCACTCCTCTCAAAAGACGCCATGTAAGTACTCTGTACTACATTCTACACTAATACCTGTGAGCGTGGACAAACCTGTGAGCGTGGACAAACCTGTGAGCGTGGACAAACCTGTGAGCTTGAGCTTTCTGAGTTTGTTTGTTTTTCCCCGTTGCATGTCATTGGTAACCTGCAGTTTTAGACTAAATGATGATCCTTTCACTTCCAAGGTCTTGTTATTACTCTTCTCGATCAATAAGTTCTTCGTTTCCATTTCGGTTTTAAACCCAATAGATGGTGTTAGGAATGTGACATCGTACAGAAGATGTGTTTTGGGGTGGCATTGTGCTTTGATGGTTTTCAACTAGTACGTGAAGCTTTTTATTAGGGTTTAATGTTCACTCAATGCAGGCGATATCATAAAGATTACAGCCTGGGAGTGGTGTGTTGTGTGCCATGCTTTAAGAAGGACCGGGAGTGGTGTGTGTGAGTGTGAGTGTGTGTGTGTGTGTGTGTGTGTGTGTGTGTGTGAAAGAGAGTGTCGCACTTTACAGGGAAAAAGCGAAAGTCCTAAGGAAGTCCTATCACGTGCTGTTGGAGGGAGAGGCACACACTCCGGGCGTGAACGCCTCTCCTGCAGCTCAGTCCGGTTCACACTCCGGTTCTGCTACAGTCGGAGTAAATCAGTCCAAGACATCTGCTGCTGATCTTAAAACACAAACGACCCCGAAACGGAATAACTACGCGCGTCTGCTGTATATAACATCCCAAATCCCAAACCCGTTCACCGTAGACGATTTTCAGACGTGTTGAGATGTTGTTGGTTAAACACAGGACTGAACGATGTGTCACTTTCACAGGCGAGTCTTCAGGTCAGAGTTGAATGTCGGAGTGATTCATTAGGGAGAAATCAGTAATGTAGTGTTGCGAGTGCAGTCCTGTACTGTTTAATGTGGATCATGTGAGCATGTTAACAATGCCCGTTCTGTGTAGTAAGAACGTTATAACATTACTGTTTTTTATTACAGCGTAACAGGAGTGTGTTTAGTGGTAAGACCGGTTCTGGCCTGAATCAGATGAAATGAGTTCATGCTGGATTTTTAGGACTTGAATGATACAGCATGTTTTTTTGTCTTCCTTCTCTTTTTTTTTTTTTCTCTCCCCGTCTGCATTGTGTTGCATTAGTGCTTCCTGGGAAGTGTGTGGGAGTGTACATGCAGGTATACATGCCTCCGTATGTGTGTCTACATAGGACACATGGTCACAGATCAGAGACGTTTATTTCCGTCAGCGATTCGTATCTGTCATCAGCGCGGACAGACCTCCGCCCTGCGATGACCCGCACGCATCCATCATTGCGGTAGCGACAGAGCGAACAAACTAACAACACGAGGCTTCGTTGCAGAGATTATTGGCTTTCCAGGTTAGCTGACATCTTGTCAGCTGTTCTTGATCAGAGCGAGAAAGTGGAGGGGGAAAAGAAAAAAGAAAAAAAAGAAAAAAGGCCACATGCGTAGCCTTTAACGCTTTTGCACCTATTATTGGCACTTCTGTTCTGACGTGTTGGTGTGGAAGAAGAGTGACATGAGCATGTGCTCTGTGAAAAGTCTGGATGATTTCTGAACTGGCAGTTTTAAAGAAGCGTTTACAGACCCGGAATAAAAGCAGGTTCACGCCGCCTGTATTTGGACGCGGCCGCGCATCCTGGTATGAGACGCAGACACACGACGGAGAGATTTGTGTGTGAGCGCGTTTGTATCTGCGTGCCATCCGTTGTTCATTCTTGAAAGAAATGAGCACAAACATGGCTGCAATCAGCAGCACATGGTATCCCGTAGACATTTGCGCATTCGCACATGGTGTCCCGTAGACATCATACACGCAGGGTTATTCAATCTAATCGTAACTGGAAAGATCTTTTTTCTTTTCTTTTCTTTTCTTTTTTTATTATTATTTTTTTAAAGAGAATACTCCATTTTTATTGTTTTTCCTGTACTGTGAAATGACTAAACAGTTGTGGCCCCAAAAATCTGCCCTTAGTCTTAAGCGAGATTTGTTTAGGTGGGTTCCTCACCTAAAGTTGTTTTCTCAGCACGAGGAAATGTCGAAATTATTGTTTGTGCCAATCGCACGTACTCCACGGATGCAGCAATGTAAAAACGCATGAGTACAGTACTGTGCAGAGGTTTTAGGCGCATGCAAAGAAATGCTGTAGAGCAAAGATGCCTTCAAAATAATGAAATTAAATGTTTCTATATATATATATATATATATATATATATATATTTAAATACTGTAAAGGGCAGTAAACAGTAGTAAATGAAACAAAGTCAATATTTGGTGTGACAAAAAAACAAAAATATTAAAATAACAATAGTTTTGTACAATGTGTGCAGTTTTATAAGGAAATGAGCTGGTAAGTTTTATTGAGCATCTTGCAGAACCAGACACAGTTCTTCTGGACATTTTGACTTTCGCACTCGCTTCTTATTTCTGCAGCGAAACCCAGCAGCCTTCATTGTGTTTTTTTTTTGTCTGAAAAGTGTCTCTTATGTAATACGCTGCTTTCTTTAATGACATACAAACATTTTTCTGTAACATTTAATTTTGTGCTAGAAAACTAATGTTTGGGAATCTAAAATGTTTTTTGTACTGACTTGATAATGTAGACGTCATAAAATAAAAAAAATCTATAACAAAGTTTGTACTAAAAACAGACTAGGGTGCCTAAAACTTTTGCACAGCACTGTATATCCTTACAACAATCTCTGGGCAGTTTCTGGGGCAGTCATGCACATGAGGCAACGACTTCTAAATGAGTTTCATGTAACTTCACCAGAGCGACTGTGGTAACCTTCCCTTGTTTTTTTTTTTTTGTTTTTTTTGAGACATATCATTACCTACGTGTGTGAGTCATGTATGTAGAGCGCGGTGGTTTCACTAATGAGCGCACGGCAGCATGCACATGATTTGCCTCCATACTTTTCACCCAAAACCCCCTGACAGAAGCAGAAGCACTTTTCATGCCCATCACTACACATTCTATCCATCCATCCATGTTCTGTACCGCTTATCCTATACAGGGCCGCGGGAAGCGTGGAGCCTATCCCAGGGGACTCGGGGCACTAGGCGGGGGACACCCTGGAGGGGGTGCCAACCCATCGCAGGGCACATTTGCACACACATTCACACACCCATTCACACACTAGGGAGAATTTGGAAAATGCCAAACTAGTTTAACTCAGTTGTTTAGTCGCAAGACGGAAAATACAGGAGGTTGATAGGAATTTGGATTTGTTCCAGGCCTTAGCTTGACCTGCTTACTGATAATGCTTTCCAGGAGGCCACACACTGTTTTAAAGCCTGGGTTGTGACCAAACTGCACCACAGAGCCAGATTTGAGAATTCATGCAGACATTCAAGCACTCAGCTACAGACGTACGATTCTGGAAACTCTAGAAAAATTTCTGTTGCTAGTTACTTGTGGAAGAATATTTAGTAACATGGGTTGTGCTGCGCTCTTTCACCACTGTGCGTATTAATCCTTCGGCTCGTAACGGAAGTGTAATGAGAATAAAAGGACTTTATTATGCGCATCAATGTCACGGCCAGAGTTACTGAGGAAACATGAAAGAGCAAAAGCAATCAGCGAGGGCTTGTCTTTTAGCTACCGTCAGCGGGATCGCCTGATCCAGCAGAAGTGCCTGTGCATCGCAGTGTAAGGTGGTTTTCACACCGGGCACGTTTGCCGCGTTCCGAATCCCAGTGTGATTGTTTACGGCGCCTTGATCTGGTTTCAGACTCACCTGATTCTGTTGAACCCCGATGCATTTGCGTTCATCACAAACACTCATGGAGAACACAACGCAACTCACTATATCTTGCTATTATTATTATTATTATTATTATTATTATTATTATTATTATTATAAGCAGCAGTGGACCTCTTCTGTGTCCCACAAAAACCCCCTTCCACTCATGGTACACGCGTGTTGTGGAAACTAATGATGTCATCATCGTCTAAAACACCTGCGCAGGTTACTTTACTTCCCGAACAAGTGCGGACCCGAGTACGAGTTGCGTTCACATTCACGGGTATCATGGCACAGTTCCAGCGCAACCGAACTCAGTTTTCACATTACCGATTTTTCATGCAAACCGTACTCTCTTTCGGATTATACTGCCAGTGTGAAAGCCCCCTAACTGCGCTCATGTTGCAATAATATAAACAGCACATAGCCTACAGAACGAACTAGTCATTTAATGTTAGATTACTAGCAAAAATATAAGCTCTGGTTTGAAGGGAAAAGGGTTACTCTGCTTCTCCTCTTTTCCCGAGACTAACTCTAGCTAGCAAACTAAAATATAGTATAGAGAATAAAACAATAATGCCTGGTTGTTTCTCAAGGTTGTTTTGTATTCTCTGTGTTACCTAATCTATGTGTTTTGTTTTCCAGCCTGTCTAGCAATCAGACACACTAATAATCCCTGAGCAGAGGGTAAAAACACACAGGTCGCGGCTTGAATCACTCACTCTCGCTTAATTTAGCCACATTTGAAATACAAAGCTACGTAGAAACTCAACCTCTCCAATTAGGCACCGGTCAGCTATCACGAGTTCTCTAGCTGTGATACGAGCAAGCTATTCAGGATTCGCAGAAATGAACACAAAATCAAGGAAACTCCGCAATGTTTGCAGGAGCCTGCAATCTTTCAAAATTCCCGCAGATTTTCTGCAGATTCGGGCCAAGACGCGTCATGTGACGTCATCACAACGCGCATTCAGCCAAAGCCCTCTTCGATTAGCGTGTCGAACATGAGTGCGGCTAAAGGGTCGCATTTTCCGACGAACATCACTGCGAAAGAGCGCAACAATTTCATGCAATTCCAATTTCACCAGTTCAAGTAGTTTTCCACACAAGAGAGGCACAAAAAAAAAAACTCTGCAAATCGCAAAAAGCTACAGCAAAATCAAGCATTTTGGGCCGCAACAATCACAAAAAAACTTCACCTATCGTTCACTAGCTTCCCATGAAATTAGAGGAGAATTAAAGAACCTTACCTGTTCAGCAAGAACAAAGCTAACACTACATCAATCCTGAATCCCTTTTGCTCCTGTAGTGTATTTACTCTCACACTACTGTGTTTACATTCTCTCTCATTGGCTGTGACTCCTGCCAGTCACCACGCAGACGTTCGTGTCTGAACGAGGCGTGATTACATTCGATGCGTCTGAGCTGCCGTATGATGTATGCATACAAATTTTCCACCAAATCTCATCCAGCGCCCAGACGCAGTGCTGAAGTCCTATTACAGGATTTTCAGGTTGACTGACTGCAGCTCAGGAACATCATATTATAAAGTGTTTTTTTTTTTTTTCTCCTCTGACTCAAAAACATCGTCCTGACCAGTGTTGAATTGTAAACGTGTAAACAAAGATTCTTAGTTTTAGTCAGAGGAAACCCCCCCGTCCCCGTCCCCGGCTGACTTTTGCTTCCATGGCCTTTACATGTTGAACTCACTCTCACTGAATGCTGGGAAGTTTAGCATTCTGAATTACTGGGATTTTTCATGTCGGTGTGCATCATGCACGTGTTTGCTAGATAAATCTCCTCTTTCGTATTGTATTATTGTATATCTATTATAACATATATATATATCATAACAGATATAACAGACAAGCTTAAATATTGAAATGTTATTGTCGTTATCATTGACTATTAACTCCAATGACGATGATGACTTTCATTATTTTGGTTGCCAGATTAGTTTGTCTTGAGTGATTTATTAATAAACGCCCTTAATGTATCACATTATCCGCTTAGACCAAACATTTCACAGCCTGAGTTTCTCAGCATCACCACAGTGAAGTGGGCATGCGCATCGTCCGCCATTTATGGGAATGCTGCAATCTTGTCTTCCTTCCTCAATCTAAAATGAGAGAATTTTGTAGTTAATATTTTTGGTAACTAAAGCTCTGGGTTAGTTAGCAGGCAGGAGGGGCGGGCATCTGTGGCATGATGAGAGAATGAAATCAACATCAGTCAAGTGAAACATTCCAGTGAGTCAGAATGCATTTCTTGCGATATCGGGATTTTCAGTCTCTAGAAAACAAGGCACCCTAAAGGCTGTATTCAGAGTTACGCATGCAACGAGCGTACCAAAACCGCACATCGGTACGATTCTTCATAGGTGATATCGGCTCAAGCGTGGCGCAGGATTTAAATCCAGCACCTCTGTCTGACTGTGTGCTGAAACACCTATTTTTCACCCTGGCATTCTGGGGCAATATTTAAATATATAGACATGACAATAAATTAATTAGTCATATAAATCATTCCTGTAGTTTCCTGAAAAATCTAGCAACTGCAGAGGTGTAAATCCAATCTAAATGAGTCACCCCGAAATTTTAATGAAGTATCTGTGTAAGACGAGCGTGAATACATGGAACTTTCCCTGCTTCGATATTCGCCTCACTTTAAAGGGGTAGTTCACCCAAAAATGAAAATTCTGTCATCAGTTCCTCACCCTCATGTCGTTCCAAACCCATAAGACTTTCGTTCATCTTCGGAACACAAATGAAGACATTTTTAATGAAACCTGGGTGATTTCTGCCCCTCCGTTTACAGTCCATGTAACCAAAACTTTCAAGCTCCAGAAAGTTCATAAAGGCATCGTAAAAGTGATCCATTCGACTCCACTGGTTTAATCCCAATCGATACGAATGCGCAAAAACGCTAAAATTAAGTCTAACGATCTTTGTAACAAAGATGTCTGCAGGTTTTGACATAGAGCAGGACTTGCATTTTTTGGCCGCTCTCACATCAACACAGCACGCATGCGTCGTGGTTCTCTTGTGAACGCGTGTCGGAGATCTGTGCGGAAGTGAAGATATTTTGTGAATAAAGACTTAATTGAAGTCCACTGGAGTCACATGGATCACTTGAGCTTGATATTTTTGGTTACTGGACTGTAAACGGAGAGACCGAAATGTCCCAGGTTTCATTAAAAATGTCTTCATTTGTGTTCCGAAGATGAACGAAAGTCTTATGGGTTTGGAACGACACGAGGGTGAGGAACTGATGACAGAACTTTCATTTTTGGGTGAACTACCCCTTTAATGAAATGTACAAAGTAGGACGATTTCTAACACCCATATCTGTCTTTCTCTCTCTCTCTCTCTCTCACTTTCTCACTATCATTATCACAATGCATTCTTTGCACTGCAGTGATGGAAATCAAAAGCTCCAAGTCTAGACATGATTCTCCTTTAGTCATCACAGTAATGTTCACTGGGCTGAGCAGTGCAGGCATTGGCCTGCTCACAGAGGAATCTGTCAGCAATGCTGACAGATGCAATGTACATGAATATACACACACTCACACACTCACACTTCCTGGTCCTGTGACCGTTATCACTCCTACTGTTTAAGTTCCAAAGGTTCATTGTGTTAGAATCCTGGAAGTGGATCCTGGTTTGAAGTGAAAATTTGGTCTTGAGTCTTTAGGCTTATTTTGTAGGTGGTGAGGTTCTGTAGTGTACAGAACGTCAACGCGTGATAGTGTGTGTGCAGCAAGTTCTAAAGCCAACTTAGAGTTAGAGAGCACACGCATCTCTCTCTCTCTCTCTCTCTCTCTCTCTCTCTCTCTCTCTCTCTCTCTCTCTCTCTCTCCTGCTTGGCGCCTGGCCCAGAATGCGGTTGCAACATCGCTTGCTCTGATTGGTTAGCTGGCATCATGCAACACTTCTGAGAAAGGGGAAACGAACTCGCTCTGTTTCTTTCCACTTCTTTCTTTTCCCCAACTGTCTCTCTCTATCTCTTTCTGTATCAATCTCTACTTCTGTCTGTCTCTCTTTAAATAGATTTGCCATCTCTTTACTGCTGAGTGCTGCACTGTAAGTGATATGCTATTAGAGTCGATTTTCCAGAGCTTGCACTGACGCTGGCGAATTTATACGGGGCTTCTCTCGCGTGTGTGTAAGGGTGTGAGAGTACATGAGATAGAAATGAGAGAGAGAGAGAGAGAGATGAGAAAGTATTTGACAGAATGCTTTATTTGCCCTAGCTGATGATGTTAAGTAGACTGCTTTGCATTTTTGGCATTTTTGGGTGGGAAAAGAGTTTGTGCAGCTGGGCAGAGAGATGAGTCTGAGACAGGGAGTGAGGGATAGAGAGACGGAAATGAAAGAATGCGAAAGAGGGGGATTAAAGTGAGTACCACGTGTCAGTTTCAGATCGCCAACACCAACACAAGTGGCCTTCACGCCCTTTATTAAGCACCTGTGCAACAAAAGGTCACAACAAAATGGTGCACGAGGAAGGTATTCATTTTTCTTTTCCTTTTCTCCCTCTCTCTCTTCCAGGTGGGTACTGAAGGAAGTGCCCTCTCTTGCTGCAGCTTGGACCCGCTTGTAGTGCCAGTCCCTGCTTTTCGCAAGCTTGCTACCCAAACCAGGCCTGGACCTTCAGCCGGTGACTTCTGACCCCTGATCCTGCAAACCCCTGCCACCTCTGCAGTCCCCAGACCTGCCACGTGCACCGCCTCCCACACAGCCGCAGTACCCCAGGAGCTGCCAAGTGCCAGCGAGATCGCTTGGAGTTGGAACGTTTTCACAATCAGAGCTTTCTTTATGTGCGTGTGCGTGCGTCTGTGTTAAAAGAGAAAAAAACAGCCAGAAGTAAACAAAAAAACAAAAAAAAAACAATTGTTTTCTTTTCTGCTGCCTGGGAATTCTCTGCCATTCTGTGCGTCACGCCCTTGACCCCCACACACACCTTTGTGGAATAGGCTCCATGTTGATTGTTTGAAAAAAAGAGAAGCAAAGAGAGACTTCCCATTAAAGGACAACCAGCAGATCCTCCTGACCTTGAACACATACACACACACACACATACCAACACACACAAGTTTGTGCTAGCCATGGCGATGAACATGGCACACATTCGCGACCCAAAATGGCTGACACTGGAGGTGTGTCGTGAGTTCCAGAGGGGCACGTGCTCACGCTCAGACGCTGAGTGCAAGTTCGCCCATCCAGCCAAGAGCTGCCAGGTGGAGAACGGCCGGGTAATCGCCTGCTTCGACTCGCTCAAGGTAAAGCCATTAAAAGCATTATTATAGCACGTGCCTTACAGCGTGACTCAGTGACTGAAGGGAGACAGAGAGAGAGAGTGTGTGAGAGAGAGAGTGTAAAAGCAAGACATACTGTAAGAGAAATGTTGAGTGACTAAGAGAGACAGATTGAAAGAGCTGGAAACGAAGTCAGAGCTGTGGTAAGGGAGAGACACCGTGAAACCCAGAAGACGACGGAACGAAAGAGTGAGAGTACCGGGGACTGACACACTAAGAAACAGACCGAACTAACTGACACACTAAGAAACAGACCGAACTAACTGACACACTAAGAAACAGACCGAACTAACTGACACACTAAGAAACAGACCGAACTAACTGACACACTAAGAAACAGACCAAACTTGGAACTTGCGGTTCACGTCTTCTTGTGAAATGGGCGTGACTAGAACGTTGGCGATTAAAAATAAAAACTTAGCTGTGGCTAGTGGTATTGTGGTGAGAATGAGGAAGAAGTGCAGTTAACTGCATCAGTGCAGGAGAGTGAGGGCTGAAGAAATAATGTTGTGTTTCGATTGCCATCCTGTCCACTAGCTCACGAACACACAAACACACAGTACACAAACCCAGATTGCCGACCATAAACATCCATCCATCTATTTTCTGTACCGATTATCCTACACAGGTGCATGGGGGAGCCTGGAGCCTATCCCAGAGGACTCGGGGCACAGGGCGGGGGGGATCAACTCATTACAGGGCACACTCACACACTACAGACAGTTTAGAAATCAGCCTACAGTGCATGTCTTTGGTCTGGGGGAGAAAGCCTGCAAGACACAGGGAGAGCATGCAAGCCCTGCACATGCAGGGTGGAGGTGGGAATTGAACCCCCAACCCCGGAGATGAGAGGCAAGCAATGCAACGCTAACCACTAAGCCCCCCCACCAACCATAAACAATAAACACAAAACTAGAAGATCATTATACCATGTGATCTACTGTATCTACTGTATCCGATTTACTGGCAGGATCCGCTGAGGTTTTCGTCTTTCGGTAGGGTAAAATAGCACGTTTCGTTCATTTTGGGTTCACAGCATTCTCCCTAAATAACAAACAAACAACATATAAGTAACCTCCCCAAGATTACACATCGCACGTTACCTTCCGGTTCACCCCGCCTCCTCTCTGTCCACACACAGCTGACCCTCAACCACACCCCCCGCTGCCACAGGGCCTTTTCCTAACTAAAAGTGCCAAATATAGGGTGGTGTCAGTGCAGATAGATCAGTTACTTCAGGAACAGCGATTACATTGCAAATTAATACCACCATAGGGCAAGTATTAATTTTGCATAAGCCTCTTTCTTCCATTTGAAGACAAAATGAAACCACTATTTTATGTCTCAGTATCTCAAAATAATTTGAAGAGCTCTGGAAATTATGACTTGTATTATTGTATATTATTGTATATATATTAAAGTTGATATATATATATATACAGTATACATATGCTTTTGTTAAAAATTAGTTTTTTGTGCTTTTTTTTTAACGGAAAACTACTTGAATTGGCGAAATCGCAATTGCATCGTTTTGCACGGTCTGTCTCAGTGATGTTTGTCAGCAAATGAGACCTTTTAGCTGTACTCATGTTCGACACACGTGAATCGAAGAGGGCTTCGGCTGAATGCGTGCAAAAATCTCATTTAAATATTGTTTCCTCCCACCGAGTTTCAGTGTGAGCAATACACACAGTTATTTATAGTGCACAGCCAAATTGGCACTTATTATTTGGGATTTTAGTAGAGCAGAGCCTGATGCGTAGAGTGCGGTGCGTTTCCAATCATCTGCACTGCAATGTGAGGAACATCGACACACCCGAAGCAGTTAATCCACTGGCCGAAAACCAGAGTCGAACTTGACGTGAAACTTTGCTCACGAGATGTATTCGGACCAGAAGATGCACTTTTACCGGTTTCTAAAAGGCAAACGTGGCCGGGCCTCGAAGAGCGGCAAAAACGAGAGCGAGACACTAATCTGCACAGTATCCACAAGCAACACGAGGATCTGTCTGAACTCAAACCAGCTCGCGCAATTATAGGCCTGGACACGCTAAGCTTCTTCCCCATCAGTGCCAAGATCTGCCATGGAGTGTGTTTTGCTGTTGATGTGTCATACCACAGGAGCTCTGTTGAAACAGTGCGCTGGGAGACGTAGACGTTGTAGTAGTATACTGAGAGAGCCAAATCAATCTGGTAGAGCAGCACAGAGCTCCACGTGAGAGTGAAGCAGAGACGATTACAGATCTGGAGCAGGTTCACTGGGTGTGATGCTGCTGTACAGAGTCAGCAGCACAAACGGCATGTCCTATGTGTCATAATTATATCTAATGTACGTGAAACAGTCACCATTTTCCCACACCTAGATGTTTCCAGCTTTATTACACAGAACTCTAATGCTGATGAATGCAAATGGAATTACTCAGGTGGTACGTGTGTGAGGAGACTATACAGGTGTGAAGGGTGTAGCGTAATGGAAAGTGTCAGTCCGCGCTGACTTGAGGTCTGTGTGAAGTGTTCTCGAAGACAACGGTTAACAAGACGGTTTCGAGTCTAAGATCCCCTTTGTGGCACTGCATTCCCCTAACTGCCCCTGACCGCACACACATACACACACACAAAGCTATCACTATCTCTCCAAGAGACGTAGCACTGTTCTCACAAAGACATCACACTTTTCAAACACATACAACTCGACAAAATTACTAAGTAAAACTTTGTGTTGAGATTTTTTCAGAACCGCCGTTTTAATAAATGCCAGCGAACAAAATTCAGGTTGCTCTGCAGTACCTGTGTGTTATTATCCAAGTAAACTGCTTCATTTGCCTCGATATTTCTACTGCTGTTGGACGATATATATATATATATATATATATATCGTCCCAGAAATAATTGTGATCAACGATATTATTGTCACTTTAAGACCGTTTTTATGATATAACGATAATATGATAGCATGATAATCCGAACACAGCCTTTCAAACAGCAGTGAACTTTTAATCTCGCGGAATATTCACACATTGGAATTGAAATGTTAAAAAAAATTGCTTTTATCTTCTTTAAACGTAGTCAGTATTTCGTCACGTCGTATTTATTCGTTTTAGTCAAGAGTGAGAAGGCAGGGAATTTTAGTCAACGGCATTTTATTTGACGAGACAATGCAGAAAAATTCAAATACAACACTGTGAATGCTTTAGTTGTTCGTTGTCGTGTTTTAGTGCGTTGTTACGGAAAGAGCGTCTTCACAACGTGACTTACCCACTCTACCCAGCGCCTTACTTAAGTTCGGGTCATTTTGTGCAGAAGCGGGTTGTAATATTAGGTTAATGTTGTGTAAATGTCTGATTAATCTGATATTCGAAGTTTGTCAAACAGTGTCGTTAACCGCGACGTTAACGTGGTAGCGTCGCCTCCTGACATGTCGACTCCAGGGTTCTAGGTTCGATCCTGAGCTCGCGTTTCTGTCTGCGCAGAGTTTCGCGTGTTCTCCCTGTGTTCATGTGGGTTTCCTCCAGGTTCTCTGACTGTCCAAGTACATCACTGTGGGTGTGTGAGCACACGGTGCACTGCTACGCACCGGGGTGTGTCCCCCTGCCTTGCACACAGTGCCCCCGGGACAGGGAGCGAGCCGGTATTGTTGTTGTGGACAGCTACAGTTTCATTTTGCTAGGCAGTTATCCAAATGGACTGACTTTGCGGCTGACAGAGGATGTCTCTCAGACGAGGAGCTGTTTAATAAAACAGGTTCTGCGGAGGTTAAAGCGTTATGTTCTAACGTTTTAAAAAGTGTACTTTCTTGCAACCCTGTAATAAATATTCATCGGTTTTGTTGGAGCATGGCAATAAAGTTGCTCACGCAGCTTTCCCAGTCAGACGGAAAGTTCCTCCAATTGGAAATGCTCCTGTTTATATAAAAACATTCTTTGAACGCACAAAAACATGAACAAGCCTTGAAGCAAAGTTCACAGGACTGACAGGTCTAGTTGTGCGTTTATGTTTGCTGGCAAGCTAGCAAGCGACATGCGAGTGTACATTTCAAAAAAAATTAAAATCATGTGCACTGAGCATCAGAAATCTGTATAAATGAGTGTGTTCTGGGTTCATTGCTGCCCAGCGACATTGTTGTATATAAACATGGTGTTTGATAAAATCAAGATGATGATAACATTTATACAGTTATTGTGAAGCAAACTGTGTTTGATTTCAGAGTGTGACAATTTGTTATGAGGTACCGCAGTGTACAGTTGAGGTCATAAATCTGCAAAATGTTAATCTTTTTTTTTAATTTTTTTTTTTTTTAATAAATAAGACAGAATGTATTAAAATTGCATTTTGTTTATTATTTAGTACGGCCCTGAATAAACTATTTCACATAACAGATGTTTACATTTAGTCCACAAGACACAGTAATAACTGAATGAACCAGTTCAAAAGTTTACACACGCTCGATTATTAATACTGTGTGCTGTTACCTGGAGGATCAACGACTGTGTTTATGTTGTGTGATCGTTGTTCACGAGTCCCTTGTTTGTCCTGAGCAGTTAAACTGCCCACTGTCCTTCAGAAAAATCCTCCAGGCCCTCCACATTCTTTACTTTTCCAGCATCTTCTGCATATCTGACCCCTTTCCAACAGCGTCTATGGTGCTGAGATCCGTCTTTTCACACTGAGGACGACTGAGGGACTCGTATGCGACTATTACAAAAGGTACAAACGTTCACTGATGCTCAAGAAGGCAACATGATACATTAAGAGGTGGGGGAGGGGGGGGGGTAAACTTTTGAACAGGATGATCGGTGTAAATTGTTATTATTTCGTCTTCTGGGAAATATCTTATGTAGCTTCTGAAGGGCGGGACTAAATTAAAGAAAATAAGATCTTTAAACAAAATAATAACAATTTACACCAAACATCCTGCTCAAAAGTTTCCCCCCCCCCCCCCCCCCTGGATCTTAATGTGTGAAAAGACAGATCTCAGCATCATAGACGCTGTTGGAAAGGGGTCAGATATGCAGAAGATGCTGGAAAAGTAAAGAATGTGGAGGGCCTGGAGGATTTTTCTGAAGAACAGTGGGTCTTGTCTTGTGGACTAAATGTAAACATCTGTTATGTGAAATAGTTTATTCAGGGCAGGGCTAAATAATAAACAAAATGCAATTTTAACGATCCTCTTCTTTAATATATATATATATATATATATATACTATATGAACTATATATAATACTATATAATATGTTATAATGAACATTTCCAGTTGTGGCACACACCCTTGAATATGTTACAATAATGCTACAAATGATTGTGCAGTAGTGTAAGGTACAACACGCCATACTTTTCGGGTAGGCTGAATGTTTCTCACCCTTCCTCCATGGTTAGTGTGATTAAAACGGTGTCGTCACTTTTAATACCCAGATGCTACTTATAGTTGCATAGCGACATGTTTTTAAGCGCTTCACATGACTTCATGTTAGAGGGTTTTCTTTTACACTTGTGTGATCTCCATGGTGCTGCGCTGGACCGAGGAGGAGGTTGTGATGGTGCTCGTCTGCTTGCATTCAATGTCAGTCCCCAGACCGTGCTCTGCTGCTACAGTGGGTTGAACGGTGCGGAGGTTGTGCCGAGCGTTTAAACTTTCTGACTCAGAAACTCCGAAGAGAAGGCCATGCGGTAGACGACACACATCTGGCGTTTTATTGCCCGTCCTTTACTGTTTTTCATTCCGTTTCTGCTTTTCGTTGGTGAACAGTTCTATTGTTTTGAATGTGCGTGTTGCAGTTTTGTCGTTGCAGATAGTGTGTGTGTGTGTGTGTTTGTTTGCGTGTGTGTGTGTGTGTGTGTATGTGTGTGTATGTAGTTCGCGCTCTGAGCACCACTTCCTCTCAGAGCAGTGGGGAATGCCACTCTGTAATTTTCCATCTATTTTTACATGGCAGGAGGAAGGCAAACACCCACATTCGCGCGCACACACACACACACACACACACACACACACACAGGCAGTGAGGGGGCAGGGAGGTGGTGTGGTGGGCTAAGCTACCTCCTAGATCTGATGTGCGACCTTGGCAACGGTCCAGATGTTGCTATGAACAGTCATCACATGCGCAAGGACAATACACACACAGCCTGTCACATGTACTGACCAAATTATAGTGTGTGTGTGTGTGTGTGTGTGTGTGTGTGTGTACGTATTAGACGAGAAAGAATTCTGAAGTTTGACGGAATTGTCTAAAAGCAGATGTGGACAGAGGTCTGCAGCCTGTGTGTGTGTGTGTGTGTGTGTGTGTGTGTGTGTGGGAGGGGGGAGGGGGGGGTGGACACTGACTTTGACTCAGTTAGTAAAAACATAGCATCCAGTAAGATCCAGCCCAGGCAAGGAAACCATTAGACAAAATCTGATCTTACACACACACACACACACACACACACACACACACACACACACACACGTACACACACGCCGTAGCTACGTCTTAAGAAGCTACCAACTGTCAGAATGATGAATCTGTTTTCCACAGCTACATAAACAGCAACACAGTCAGAAAGAAAAGCAGAGTGGGAGTTAAAAAGCAGAAATTTAGGCACACTATTGAAAACAAAGGCGTTAAAAGGTGTAAAGATTTATCCGAGAGACGCCAGGAAACAGGAAGACAGGTAAGATGTAAGAAAGAGGAGAGACAAGCGGCAATGTGACGCTTGCTGTGAGAAAAGGGATAAAAGTTCA
Source organism: Cranoglanis bouderius (assembly GCA_023630585.1). NCBI lineage: Eukaryota > Metazoa > Chordata > Actinopteri > Siluriformes > Cranoglanididae > Cranoglanis > Cranoglanis bouderius. Next base: position 33,325,090 of record CM042536.1, read on the forward strand.
CGCGGTGGAAAGGCATGTGGATGACGTGAGGGAGCGAGCAGGCCGTTTCCTCGTCTCTAATGAAAAGCAGCCGAGCCGCCATGTGCAGTGCAGACTGAGAGGAGCTGCTAACAATAACTCCCTGTGTTAAGCTACGCTGTATGCTAATATTGACATATTTGCATCTCAGCAACATCACAGGCGCACACACCGAGCCTCACAGCCACGCTTTAGGTGTGAAAATTTTTTTTTAAAAATCTCATGCTCAGATGAAGACCACCTGGAACACAAGTTTATCAAGTGAAGTTTAAACAATTAATGTTCCTCAAGCCTCATAAACACTCATGAGAATATGTTTTATAAAGACATCATATCCCGTAAAATGTGTGTGTGAGTGAGCGAGCAAGAGAGAGAGAGAGAGAGAGAGAGAGAGAGAGAACGCTCAGAGACTTGCAGTGAGACAGAAGATGGCCTTCTTTCTGAGTATATAATTAGAACAAGATATCAAGTGACCAGGAAGATAAACGGTGTGATCGCAGTGTTATTTTTAAAAGCTCACACGCTGATGCTATGATCAGATGGGGTGATGTGTTCACCACAATAATGAGAAGATTACTCATGAACGGCCCACTCGCGTACGTGTTTACTATCTCATAAGTCGTGGTTTGTTGACAGCTCGGACATCACAGGCTCCGTCGCAGTGGCAGACCCATGAAACTCCAGTTCGTGGTGGAATCGTACGGAATTCAATTTGTGCCAAAAGTACTGAACGTAACTTCTCAAGAAACAAACGACAACACGATGAGAGAGAAGGAAAACACTCTGAGGCTGAGAACAGTGAACTTTAACAAAAACGTAACATGGTCTTCAAATAAACAGCGTTCTTTGGTAACAGTTTCCGTTCACCGTTCTGGCACGAACATCTCATGTGGGCGGGGCTTAACAGCGATTTACTCTCATTGGCTAGTGACATTCGGATCAACAGCTTGAGTGTCCCGCTGAGTAGGAGGATGACGATGACGATGATGATGATGATGATGACGACGCTCCGTGCCACTCCTGAGAGCTCATCTCCGGAAAAAAAAAATTGTCCTCAAGCCTCAAATATTAATTACTAATCACTAATATACTGAGTAAGTAAGTAAGTAATTTCCACTACAAAGTGCAAACACTATAACTGTACAGAGAACCGCATCCAGAACGCTCTCCAAAATTCACACCAAGTCTCTACGTCCTGGTCAGGGAGCTGTCGATCCGAATCTCACTAGCCGATGAGAGTAAAGCGATGTGAAGCCCCGCCCACCCGGTTGATAAACGAAAACTCTGGCAGCGCATTCATAAACCATGATTATTAAAGGAGAAAGGAAGCTTAGAGAACTGTTAACAAAGAACGCTGTTTAGTTGAAGACCATGTTTCAGTTGCGTTTTTATTCTTTCTCGTCGTATATTTTTGTTCGTTTCTTGAAAAGTTATGTTCAATACCTTTGGCACAATTTTAATCCTATGAGAATTGCAGTGTCGTTCTAATTTACCGACGTATCTAACGTAAAATGTGATATTAACGATGAACTTGTCTTGGTTCGTCTGTCATGGCTCATTTACGCTGTTCAAATCAAATATTTAGGCTGTGTGCAAAACAGCTAAATCATTAGCCTTGGTCATTATCTAGCTGATACTTATGTGATCATATTTCCCCATTGCTTAGCAGCATCCAGTTGAGCAGCGAGTATATCATGTCCCTTGACATAGCCCAAATGAAAAGCAAGAACACACCATAATACAGGCTGTATTTATATTCATTATATATTAGGGTGACCATATTTTGGTTTTCCAAAAAGAGGACACCTTTTTTTTTTTTTTTTCTTTTTTTTTTGGTGGGAGGGGTTACTACAGTGTGACAGCAACAGTGTTACTATGAATGCAATCACACTGTTCGCATCACATAAATATATATATATATATATATATATATATATATATATAAATTTGGTTTCACTCTGCCCACATTTTATATTCATTCCTACATTCTATTGAATGTCCATATATAAATAAAATAAAATATTAGATGCCACGAGTGTACCTTCTGCCATCATTTACACATCTGAATGGCCAGGTAATACGAAGCAATGCGATAACATGACATTAAAAATGACCTTATATGGCCATGGGCGTTGTTTCGACTCAGGACAGCTTCATTTTTTTTTTATAATTGACCAGTTGGTGTGTGTGAAGGTGGGAATTACAGAGAGGGGTTAAAGCAATGCAAACATGCGCACACCTGATGCAGTATCAGACCATAAGCATATTATAATGAAACTAAAGGCGAATCCCGGACATTTTCTCAAATTTAGAAATCCCGGCCGGACGCTTAAGGTCCGTATAAGAGGACATGTCCGGGAAAAAGAGGACGTATGGTCACCCTATTACATATTATATTAGTGTACTCTGCTCCACAGACTCATCCAGGTAAAACAGATTGAGTTGTATCGTTTTATACCCGATAATACACCCTCGTGTGGAGCGAACACTACATTTGATTCTGGTTAAGAAACTAATTCGAGATATATGATTAGACATTAAAACTGAGCAAAGCTCAGTTCCTGAACGATTTTCCCAGACACTGATGTTTGTGCTCAGTGTAAACGAGCCGTACTAGAGGAGCGAAGGGAAAAGCGATGATGTCATAGAGGAAGCTGAAGAACTTTAAACAGGAGCCAAAAGAATGTTCCTTTCCACTGCAGTCCCCTCAGGCAGGGCCGTAACCGCTTCCTTAAGAACTCTCACTTTTCCACGAGGATCGCGTCTCACACCGAGGCCCCGTCCACACGTCCAGTCATTTCTGAAAAATATCTCCATCCACATGAAAAATCGAAATCAGTCTGAAAACACTCGGACACACCAGCCCAAACAAACACCAGCCTCGCGCAAAAACACTTCCGCATTATAACCAAAACGGTACCTCTGCTTCTGGCTCGTCCACTGTAATGACAATGATGCTGTTTCACACCCGGAGACCGCAGGAGCTCCAGACAGTGAACGAAAATGCAAGAACACTCGCGAAGCTCCTTTTAATAAGCTGGAGAAAGGTGTCAGACTGTTAACATATTAACATTAGCCCAGCATTGTGGCTTTATTGTAAGAGTGAAAAAACCCCAAAACAAACGTTAGACATTTCTGTCTCGCTGTACTGCTGAATATAAACAGTGCTACTGGAGACTTACATTATTTCGAAACAGAAATACGTCACAGCCCTGAGTGCAAGTAGCCCATAGTGTACTGGTTAAATACACACAGCTGATTAAAGATAAACCTGGAACAGGTGAGTTCAGTATGCAGGGGAGTAATGGTGCGTTCAAGTCATGGCAGAAAGATCGTATTTTTACGAGTTGAACTCGCTTGAACGGCAACACAAAGTCGTAATTAGCCGTGGATTATCTTTGAGCTCCGAGTTTCCGAGTCGGGGGCGTGTCAGTAAGAAAACATGGCGGAATCAATGGATGCAGCGTCTGTAGTTGACGCTAAATCCGATGAAATTGATTGTTTACTCGCCTCAGAAGCTGTTTGGAGTTATGATGTGTTTGGTATATGCAGCAAGTTATTGTCAGGCTTTTTTTATTTACAATAAGACAAGCTAATTGCCTGCACAAAATACGATCGCATTGTACAATTTACGATAAAATACGTAATGATAAAGTTTACAGTGGCTTCATAAATTGATTAAAAAGCAAAACACACCTGATGCGCATTTTTTTTTGTTCTTCATTTTCTAGAAGTAGACTTAAAAGAACCTTGTTGTATTTTTTTTTTGTGGTTAATTAAGAAAAGGTACGCCGCCATCTTGCTCCGACCAAAGTGACTTAAACGCACCTGACATCATAATTACGACTTTCCAACTCGTAAATACGAACTTCCCAGGAGGTCTTGAACGCGCAGTAAGAGTAGGCTGAAGGCTGGACTGGACTGGGATGTGGGGCGGTGTTTCGGCTCACCGGCGGAACCAGGATCAGATGTGACAGACTCTTAAGTGTGAAGTGTGGACTGATGAAAACTACAGCTTAAGGTTATGCCTGAATACAAAGTCAGCGGATTCTTCTCCAAAATCTCAGTCTGCGGTGCAGTTTGTAGTGGCCAGTTCTGGAGTGGGTCATATCCTGGCTCCTCTGCATGAAGGGTGAAATAATAAAACATAATAAAATGAAACGGCAAACATGATATCAAATAAGAACCTACAGACCGCAAAGTTCAGATCTGGCCAGCAGTCGTGATAAACTGAATCCTAGTATGTTCATGACACACGTAAAACCAAAAAAAAAAAAAGATATGTTTTTTTTTTCCCGTCCACACCAAAACAGTGAAAATGAAGTTTAAGGGGGGAAAAAAATGATCCAAAAATTTCAAAACAGCATTTTTGTTTGGACAGGGGGCCAAAAAACTGTTACCAAAAATACTGTATCTGTATATGTATGGACGGTGGATGGAGCTTGAAATCTTATTATATATCATAATCAGCCCTGGTGATTGTTAGGATATTTGGCCTGGTCACTTATTCTATTTTGGTTGTTCATTTTCTTCTGGAAAATCTTGAAATAACTCTGAAATATGATTTTACCTGCATGTTAAGCTCTGTTCACTAGTTAGCCATTTCCACATCTCTTTAGACCAGAATATGAAAATCCCCAAATATACGGTATACATCTTAATAATTAGCAATATAAACAGTACTTCTAGAAATAAACAGACACAAATCCACAAATTTTGGCTTTATAGACTCTTTTATAGTTCCTTAAGTTTCGTTTCATTAAATGTTTCAGGCTTGCTGAAGCGGTTTTGTTTTGAAACCTTTTTAAAAAGGAAAAGGGATATACATTAGGAGTTTTGCTCCTAAAAGGAATAAATCAAAGACCTAGAAGAAACCTTTTTTTCCTAAGAGTGTATTTATAAACGACATTTTAAGCATCTTTATTTCTTAATATTTGTACGGCGGACGCTTTTATCTGAAGCAGTGGTGTACATATGAGCAGTTTTTTTTAGGGACTCACAACCTTCTGATCAATAGCCCAAAAGCCTTAACAACACAACACTGAAGTCCATCCTTAAACTGCTGAGTCAAATGCAGTGGAGTCACGTGCCGTCTGTGGCCTTTGCTAATTGTACTGTGTGTGACAGTGTAGTTAGCAGTTAGCAGCTCTGACCGTGGAGAAAACAAAGGATGCGACTGCAGTCTGTCATGTTTGCCGAGTGCCGAGCTTACTCGGGCAAACATTAGTCTTGCTTTCAGCCGTCGTGAAGCGTGTAGTGACAACCGGAGAAGATGTGATTTCAGCGCACGATCAAATACAGAGCGATGGCTTGACACACTGTCAGAAACCAAACAAGAATAATAGCAGGTCTAAAATTTCCATAGGCGAGCGATGATAAGCGGTATACGGACATGGTATAATTGCGTTGAGTGGTGCCGGTATAGATGATGTGTGTTGTCATATTTAGCATGTTTTTCAAATTTTTAACACAAATATGTGTCAGATATGCTGCATGTCAAAACAAGACACATTCAGTACATTCTCATGTTAATTACACAATTCATTATTTCTTAAAAGGTTTACATTACAAATGTCAAATAGCATTCATTTAAGTTTTCGCTTAACTTAAGGTGTTAATGGGGTTGATGTTAGCATTCGTTTTCTGTATCATTATCGGTGCGCATGCTAGCTAGTGTAAGGTCTTGTTATGTTGCTGGAATTGTTTTCAACAATAAGAAAACCTGAATATATAGCTAGTGTATAGTATATAGTATATAGTACGCAGACTAGTGTAGCAAGGTCTTGCGAGCTTTCTGACAGCCCCAATTTCTCAATCCAGACTGTGCATCTAAGTAAATATCAGTCCCTCCAGGATTTTGCGATTTTGCGATCGCAGAAATGAACACAAACTCTGCAACAATTGGAGGAGCTTGCGATCGCTCAAAATTACCGCAGATTTCCCGCAGATCTGGGCCATGTGTGGGTCATGCGATGTCATCAGAACGCACACTCAGCCAAAGCCCTCTTCCAGTTTTAACACTGTCCGTAGTGTTTAGTAATTTCATAGCTAGCTAGCATATATATTTTATTATCGAGGTCTATGAAGTGATTCCACGTTTGTTAGCTTTCAGAGCTAGGCACCTAACTCACAGCAGATTTTAATTACACTGACTCAGGCAACAGATGACGTTTAAAAGACGAAGTTTTCTGAGAGGCTATGGGCTTTGCAGTAATTCTAGATTAAACGTGTTGTAACTTTGATACTTGATGCCTGGACCACACAACAAGATACATTTGTACATATTCTTAAGCGATGTTGAAAATATTTCTAGAGTCGACATATTTTTTTGTCCTCTATCGACCTTCATTCAGTACAAGATTTTCCCAGAATAAAACACCACACAGTTTCAAATGATGCAGACGAATCAGAATCGCCATCGCGGCCAATGATCTCGACTCCCAGAACCTTGGATTCCTCACAGAACCTCACAGAATTTCATGTGAACAATCATGACATCAGATCGAAACGAGCACTACGGTATATGACACATAACCGAAAGGTTACGTGTGTACCCCCCATCCCCCAACCCACCCCACCCCCACACCCCCACTCTACCACTCTACCATTCCTGCCCATGTTCACGAAACCCCGCATCCTACAGTAGGATCTATAGTGGCCCTTATAGTACAGGTATCTGAAAAGTCAAGAACCAATGAGGGTAGAACTACATATACTTAATTTTATATTTATTATTTACAACATATCCTCAATGTGTTCACCTTTTCTCAGCCAATGTCATTGTTTTTCCATCGTGTCTGATTTCCAAATGGGTTTTCTCAGCAATTTAATGCACTTTTGCTAAGGCCAAGGCTAAATCCAGCTGCAATCCACATGCCAAGGTTTTTTGTACAAAAAAGACATACAAAAACAACTATTGCACCTTTAAATTGTAAATATTGAACATGTTTAATACTTGAAATGTTAAATCTAAACAATATATTAACGTGACTGTGAGTATATTAAAGGCGTTAGGATTGGGACCACAAGATCTTTTAATCTTATTGGGACAAATCTTTTGGACAAATCAGCCTTAAACCTGGCCCGGTTAACCTCTAGTGTTGCCTTCTCAGCACCTCTTATTATTTAACCATACAATTTAATCATCTCACAGCAACTGCTGTGGTAAAGTTGTTCTCTTTGAATATTTGCCATCAGGAAAATTAGTAGTCAGGCACTTGCTTATCTGCTAAAAGCAGCAGCCATACACAATCTCTCACACTTCATCCTGTCTCAGTTACAGCTGTCTATCTCCAAGATACGTCTCCCATTACACACCCTCAGTGCATCTATAGCTTACATCACAGCACACCCTATATGAACACTATTAGTGTGTGTGTTTACTATGCTAAAGCATGGGTTCTTCTCACACACACACGCACACACACACACACACAAACACACACACACACAAACACACACACACACACACACACACACACACACACACAATGGCAAACTGCCACTCCTATTCTCCTCCCACACTGCACACACTGATAGTGTAAACAAAGGGACATTGTGAAAGTTCTAATTCCTCATGCTGTGTACCAAGAGGCCAAAGCGTAACGCATAACATGACGCTCCCACCACCATGCTTCACTGTGGGGATGCTGTTCTCATTTGGTCTTCACCAAATGTAACACTTTGTGCCAAGGCCAAAAAAAATGACTCATTCTCATTATACTCCATCCCTCCATCATTCTCACTATATTCCACCCCTCCATCATTCACATTATACTTAATCCCTCCATCATTTGCATTATATACCATCCCACCATCATTTTCACTATACTTAATCCCTCCATCATTCTCACTATATTCCAACCCTCAATCATTCGCATTATATAACATCCCACCATCATTCTCATTATACTCCATCCCTCCATCATTCTCACTATATACCATCCCTCTATCATTCGCATTATATGCCATCCCACCATCATTTTCACTATACTCCATCCGTCCATCATTCTCACTATTTACCATCCCTCTTATCATTCGCATTATATACCATCCCTCTATCATTCGCATTATATACCATCCCGCCATCATTCTCACTATATACCATCCCTCCATCATTCTCACTATTTACCATCCCTCTATCATTCGCATTATATACCATCCCTCCATCATTCTCACTGTCCCTCTAATACTATAATCCTTCTGTCATTCATGAAAAAATGCAAACAGTCACTGCCTCTCTCTTATTCATTCTCACTACACTCCATCCCTCTGTCATTCTGACTACACCTCATCCCTTCATCATTCTCACTATATTCCATCCCTCTATCATTCTCACTATTTACCATCCCTCTATCATTCTCACTTTCCCTCCGATACTATAATCCATCTGTCATTCATGAATAAAATGATAACAGTCACTCCCTCTCTCTTATTTCATTCTTTTTTTCCTTCCATGTTTAACTCTCCTTCTGTCTGTCTTGCAAATGGCATTCCATACCTGTCTAGAGCCAGGGAATATGGGGAGTCTGAGATGACAGTAATTATTGTGTTAGCTGTCAGTCTGTCAGTCATGTTTTCATCAATCCTTCTCTTTCTGTCTCTTTCACTCTCTAGCGCTTTTCCTGTACATATGCTGTCAGTATCACATGCCAAGATTCCAAACAGGAGTCATGTGTGTGTACTTCATGCATGACTCACTAAACCTTTCCTAACACACACACACACACACACACACGTCAGTCAACAATACATTTCCAAAATGTGAAGTTAATTGTATTAAGGCTAAGTGCTTTAGTCTCTGTGCTGTATACCAAGGTGATATTTGAAGCTATTAGCAGTGATTACTGCTCCTTCTGCAGCCTGAGGGAACTCAAGACCCCCACCCCTCTCTCCTCTCTCTCTCTCCCACACACACACACACACACATCCATGCACATCCATAAACACATCTGTTGGCCACATGCTGTATGGCTGCCATGTCACTGCAGGATTATGGGATGCCTGTGACAGATTACAGTAGGATTAAGACACCAGAGGACAAAGTCCACTGTAAAGCAGTATACATTAGACCTCCTCCTCTTTCTCTGTTTCTCACTGGCTTGCTCTCAATCTAAATCTTAATTTATTAGGATGGAAAATTTATACTGCCAGAGCCTGAATTTTTAATTATTATTATTATTTTTTCTAATATTTGAACATTAAAGCATAATACAATAGACAGCTGGACATTCCAGTGGGTTATATAATCATATGATATTTGCCAGTGATATTTGTTGGGTTTCAACAAATTTGCCTCCTTATACTGTGCACTCTTTTTGTGAAGAAAAATCACACACTTTTGAGTGTGCAAGTACTGGGACATACTGACACGTCACGTAATGGAAGAGAACGGTGTTGCCTAGTTACGCACACTGTCACTGTAAACAAACTCCTCGTTGCATTTCAGCTTTTCTTCATTCATTATTCCTTGTATATTCCCATTCCCGTGATTTATTTTTCCACACTTCATTTACGCGGGGGGGTCATGGTGGCACCTCCGGGGTTGGGGGTTTGAATCCCGCCTCCGCCCTGTGTGCGCAGAGTTTGCATGTTTTCCCCGTGCTTCGGGGGTTTCCTCTGGGTACTCCGGTTTCCTCCCCCAGTCCAAAGACATGCGTTGTAGGCTGATTGGCATTTCCAAATTGTCCTTAATGTGTTAATGTGTGTGTGATCGTGCCCTGCCACTCTGTCCAGGGTGTCCCCCGCCTCTCTCTCTCTCTCTCTCTCTCTCTCTCTCTCTCTCTCTCTCTCTCTCTCTCTCTGCGCCTCTCACACACACACAGTCAAACATAATTAGGAAACTGAGCGTGTTTTTACTCAGGACTCAGAATGGACCATTTGTAGAGCTGTTTTCTTACATATTTGCGTATTTCAGGTAGATCACATTTTTCTCTCCTTGACTTTCTCTTCATTCATTTATTCTGCAGCTTTAATATTTGTTGCTGTAAGTAAGAAATATTTACTCCATTTATTCCATACTTTTTTGCAAATGCAGTGTCTGTTTTGTAATTCTGATCAAAGTAAAAGGGAGTAAGACCTCTGTTGCTAGGTTACCATAGCCATCACAGACACAACAAAGTGTGCGCATGGAGAGCTGGGCGCCGAGTGTGTGTGTGTGTGTGTGTGTGTGTGTGTGTGTGTGTGTGTGTGTGTGTGTAAGACTGACAGACACACACATAAACAAGTTCTAAGCCAAAATGTGGCCAATATATGATCTTGACCAAGGATAATATTTACACCTATTCATGTAGCAGTCAGCAGCGTGCGTGTGTGTGTGTGTGTGTGTGTGTGTGTTGGGGGGGGGGGGGATGTGTTTGTGTGTGTGGACGCTTTTGTGTTCATCTCGTTAAGAGGCCAGCGACTGATTATTCACACACCATCCTCTTTGTGGTGACTAAAAACCCCGTGGCTACAAAATCCTGGTCCCCATTAGAGAAAGGATTTAAAACATAAAGGAGATTCGGTCATTTCAGATTTGTGTTATTATGAGGGCATTGGCTCAGTTTATATCTGATTGGGTGCTGCAGATGAGTATTTATGCAGAAGTGTAGTGTGTATGTGTCATACATTCACAAAAATATCACAGCTTAAACATATAGTTTATTTCTACATATACCTGTATATCAGATATATACATAAATATATATCACGTTTTTACAGCTCTATGACGGGATGTCCTTGGATTACTATGCTCTTATTTTGCCGTTATATCTGTGCCATAAAATGGTCTTAAAATGGCAATGATATCCTTTATCGCAATTATTTCTGGGACAATATATCGTCCAGATATAAAAGTAGTTATCCTGACAGGCCTACATGTATAGGGAGCAGAGAGCCTTTTGGGCTTAGGCCTAATGTGTGGTCTGATGACCACCGTTACCATAGAAACAGCTGTAAATACTGTTGTGTTGTCAAGCCCTTGGCCCACTTTTATGGCGAAACGTGAATGAAGTACATTTTTTTTGTGTGTTATTGGAACTAGGGACGACAGGGTATGCCAGACTGTAACAGTGATTTCAGACATTTGTGTTTGAAATGCCTTGTTGAACCATTTTGGGTTCATGGACCTCCTCGTTGAAGTATTAGGAAGCTGGATATGTGTTACTGCAAATAACTGCCTGGGAACATTGCCAGTGTGGCTGCTGAGTGGACAGACATTGATATATGATCTGTGATTTTTGTATATACATATTGTATTGTCTATAACCTCTGCTAGCACACTATATTATTTCATATATAAGCTGCAATGATCCATTTAATCATCCGTGTGTATGTTAAATATGTACCTATAACATCACATATTAGAGTGTGTGTAAAGACAGGTGGTGGTGTTTTTTTTGTGTGTGTGCATGTGAACACGTAGATGTCTCTGTGTGTGTGTGTGTGTGTGTGTGTGTGTGTAGCAGCAGGGTGGGGGAATGATTACGAAGAGTGACTCAGCTTCTTGGTATATCTGGGCTGGGACTGGACAGAATACTTCCTGTGCACTACAAAGTGCTCAGTCACCAAAGCTCCAATAGACAGGAAATCCATCCGTCCCTCTATCTGACACATCAGTCGTTCTGAGAGAAGAGAAAGAAAGAGAGAGAAATGGTGAGAGGTAGAGAAAGGGACAGAGAGAGATAATAATAATAATAAGAAGAAGAATAAGTGGTGGCACAACGGTTAAGGCACTGGGTTACTGGTCAGGGGTTCAAACCCCAGCACTGCCAACAGCTGCCACTGTTGGGCCCTTGAGCAAGGCCCTTAACCCTCTCTCCTCCAGGGGTCTGACCCCAACTTCACAACAAGATGGAAAATGCGAAGAAAAGAATTTCACTGTGCTGTAATTTATATGGGACCAATAAAGGCTTCTTCTTCTAATAATAAATAGATAGTGTTTAATAAAAATAGGCAACAGTTAAACCCCAAAATGGATCAAACTAAATGTAATGAGTAAATGACACATTGTAGATGTAAAAGTTTCTATTGAAATATACAGTATGTGATGTGTTTAATGATTCTGGTGCTAAGGTGGTGCTATAAAAAATAATCCGTTATTCCTGTGAGATGCTAGCAGCTGTGTGTCATGCTAATCTCACAGGGGGGCATCGCTAGCGCGGTTACAGTGGTGTTAATAGGGAAAAATCTTTAACATAAGGCATAACCGTCGGTTTTCACAGTTAGCTTCTAAAAATAAAATCGCAAGAGCTTCTTTGATCACACCATTTTCCATCGGCGTTCAATGTCATATTAATGAGCAATCCAATGTAGAAGTAGTGAAGATAACAAACACTGGACTCAAAGTGCCAGAATTCAGTGCAGCTATACGACGCAGAGACTTGGTAAGTTAGCAAGCCATGCGATGACGAGCATGATGGTGTTGACGGAGGTATTAGCATATGAGAGTTGAAACTTTGGAGCCTGATCCATTTGAGCAGAGTGTACAGATGAGGAGGTGAGAGAGCTGGATTGACTAAAATACCAAAGCTCCGCTGCATCACTCTCTTTAGGTAGAGATGAAGCAAGGACTAAGTCCCACTGGCACCACTATCAGCAGGTAGTCAATGTGAGTAATGTAGGCAACTATTAACCATAATGAAACTATACCATGTCGAGGAAAGACTTGTAAACAAAAAGATCAACTCAGAATTTCATTTCAGTAAATCTTGGATGATGTTAAAGGGTTAATATGCAAGTGATTCAGGGTGGATGTTTCCTTTACGGAAGTCTCCCTTCAAGGAAGTGACTCTGTATAATGCCTGAAGCTCAGCTCTAATCTCAAACTTTGTGATGAAAACAACTTCCCTCCATAAAATAACAAAGAGCAGGGGAGTAAACCTTCGCAGTGCACCTACTTTATCACTCAAAATAATGAAAACAAAGTTTCTAGCCTGTGCTGTTGCAGTCAGGTGGCCTAATGTTAGCAATGATCGCTCTGCTAATGATAACAATAAGACAATATGAGATCACATATAGGCTAGGTGCTGTATACAGTTTGTGAAATTCAGAGTGAATAAAATACCAGTGACTCAGCAGAAAGTCTGCACCATTAAGCATCTTAGAGTGCACTGGGAAACACTGAACCAGGATCAGGCTCGCTGTGTTGACCAAGCCCTGCTCTATAAAAAGCACAACTGATTCAGTTAATTTTTAAATGCTGTTAGAGGAAGGGAACCTGATAAGGGTCAAAGGAGGTCATGGAGAGCTGACAGCAGCTCAATTCCTTCATTCCCTTCTATAAAACCTTCTATAAAACTCTCTCTCCCTCTCTCTCTCTCTCTCTCTCTCTCTCTCTCTCCATTTCTCCCCCCCCCCCCATTTTTCTCTCTCTCCCTTCTAAGTTTAGTTCGCCAACATTTACACATGTTTGCTTGATTGCCTCAGGCCGTGTCACACCTTTCCTAAACATTTTCCCCTTCTCAGACACACAACATGCGTGGACATGCTGTAGCCTTGATCTTGCTAACAACTAACCTTCAAGCAACAGCTTCTCAAATGTGTAACACTGCTTTGTAAGGTGTTTGTTTGTTTATTTATTTATTTATTTATTTATTCATTCTTTTGAACTAGTTGCTAAGCTCTGTGAATATTTTTATAAATTTGCAGACCATTGAATATTTTTCATAAAGTCAGAAGGTTCTGGCTGATCTAAATATACAGTATGTATGATGTTTAGTAGAACGGAGAACAGAGAGCTACATAACTATACAAAGATCCTTTAAGAGATCCTTTTGTCCTTTCCGGATCAAGTGGAATCATATCTAAATGAAATTTAAAATTGTGTTGTTTTTTTTAATTGCAATTTGTTTTTATTGCATACTATTCACATAGTTCTACCAAGACATACCAGCACAGGCGGTGGTATGGGGATTAGCATAAACTGGAGTGTGTAGCATCTTCGCATCTGCTGAAGTCATTAGGGAACATGGCCCCTGTTTGTAAGTCACACTAATGGAAGAGAGAATGCTGAACACAGCACTTCAGCCTCACACATCCAGTCTGTCTTGTTTTATCTCTCTGCAATTCTGGTGCAGTATATATATATATATATATATATATGTAAAATGAACGTGTTACATCTCTTACATCTATCATCCTGTCTAAAGGGTGGTTTATGTTTTGTGCGTTGTGTGAATTAGGATGTAATGGACATCCACTTAAGTAAAAAGAACTTGGCCACTAAGTGGCGTGGCTCTATCCTCTATAGGCACAGTGTTCAAGGGCAAGGTCAGAGTTACAGTATATTGTAACATGATTGTGTCTTGTGCTCATCTGTTGTTTCAGGAATCAGAATTGAGGATTTCTACCACTTAAATGGTCTGCACTTATATAGTGCCTTTTAACCTGTGTCTCATTCACCCATTCATGCACACACCAGTGTCAGCAGAGCTACCATGCAAGGCACTTGCCTGCCATCGGGAGCAACTTGGGGTTCAGCGGCTTGTCCAAGGACACCTCGACACATGGAGTCATGTGGGCTGGGAATTGAACCGCCAACCCTATGATTAGTGGACAACCCGCTCTACCACCTGAGTCACAGACACAACCCACCCTTAACGAAGGGATGCGACAACTTACAGCCACACAGGTCTCTCCAGCAGGGGTGTGTCTGTCAGTGTGATGTTATTTTAGCCAGCCTGACCTATGCAAAACTTGTGACCTGCCAAATATGAACCAGCCTCTACACGTGCTGGTGCAAACATCTGCAATTTCAAAATGTTGACATTTCAGACAGGCCTGAGACGATTGACAACGGTATCGTGAACTGCCAATCGGTTCCCTGCCATAAAATGGCAAGCGGCAAACCTCTTTTCACTTTCTCCACTCAGAATTCCAGCTTAGCACAGCTTCTGAAACAGCAGATGAAACCTTGCTTGTGTGAAGCCATAGCAACAGCAGTGTTACAGATAGCACATATTATTAGAGGTATGTAGGCACACTATTGTTATTCTACCTTTTCTTCTTCTTCTTCTTCTTCTTCTTCTGGCTAGAATGTCTATGGTAGCCTATAGAGCCATCAGTGAAAAAAAGTCGTGAAATATGGCACACTAATTAGGGAGGGTCTAAGGAACATTCTGACCAAATTTGGTCCAAGTGTTGCCAACGCTCTAGCGCCACCATCGGGTCAAATTTGGGCCTAATTTGCAAGTACGTTTATGGTCATAACCATGCGTCCAAAGTTTGGGTCAAGATGAGTTCAACGCACCATTTGACGTCAATTTCCACCTAATTAGGATAATCCAAATTCATATTAAACTCAGATGACATCAAAATATTGTATTGTGATTTCATTGGCAATGTGTGATCATTATATCGAATAGGATTTTGTTCTATATTATACATTAGGATACGTATAATTATTGTTTTGTTCACCATATAGAAATTCAGCTTGATATTAATGCATTCATTTCTCTTAAATTAGTTTATTGGGATTTGATCTGTTAGCTGGAGTCCCCTTGTCTTCCTTGCCGTACTGTATGGACGTACATGTCCTGCTCGCTCTGAATGAATTAGTGTTGATGGATTACAGCTTGTCCGTCAAAAGGTGACTATTTGCAGATTTGAGGATCAGCTCGTGTGCTGTTATTCTCTTCCAGTTCTGATGGCATAAACATAGGCATTCATTTAAGAGACTGACACAATGATGACTTATGAAAGTCTCGAAGAGCTTCATGCTTAGACTGAGGATCAGAATCGATCTGATGACTGCGAGTCATGTTTTCCAGTGCGAGTTGTTTATATAGCGCTACATATGTCATTGTACTGCCTGTTCGTCAGCACTGCTATTGTGTTATAGGTGACAAATCTTGATTTCTTTTTTTTCTTTCTTTACCACACGAAGATCCTTCCTGTGGTAAGCGGAGCAAGGTGCATGGCACATAATGGCTGCCTCAGAGAAGCACAAAAACATACTTTGTTTCTGGGTCAGTTGAAAATGACGGCCTCAGTTCATCTCCGTTATCTTCCTTAATTGACTTGTGTATGTTGTGTGTGCTGGTAGAAGGCTATTTATAACTCAGTAAATACCCATAAAGTGTGACTCAACTTGTGAAACAATTTCTGTAAGTCATCTGAGTAAAAGCAAAGTATTTTGAAGATTCAGTTACTATGACAGTCCAGCCTTCATGTTGTGCAGCCACTTCTGTAATTGGCTTTGATAGAACTGAAAAAGCAGTTTCAGGTTCTCAGGGTGCTTGTATTGATTTTTTTTTTTCTTTACCATCTAATGATGATTCATGATTCTAGACAGGGGCAGGTTTGGGCTCCGGGCAACAATGACTCCTTTTCTAATAGTGTGCTGGACTTGTTGGAATTGTTGGACTGGTTTACAAGCTTAGATTTCTTTGTTCAGTTGTTTAGTGCTGTTCAGTGATGGACCAGTTAGAAATAAAATCGGGTTCTGTTGTGGCTGTTTTCAGGTAATATAGATGTGGAAGAGGTGAGGGTGTCGTGTGCAAATATCCAATTTGTGCTCATTTATTTCTTGCTATGTTATGTCAGGGTTACACCTGTAGTTAAAATCTTTTAATCACCCTTTGAGAATCATGCTGTATAATTGAATTAGTACTGATGTGGCTGTAGACATGACCAAAGTGGTGCATTCGTAGAGATTATTACTTATATTCTGTACACACTGAACTGCCAGGTTAACACTTGATCTTAAAATCTAGACATATAACCAAGGAAATAAATTACTTTCCCAAACGTGTGTTAGCGCAAACTTGGTTTGCGAAGGTTTCCAACAAATCGTCATAAAAATGGAGAGCAGAAGAGAGTGCATACAGTTCATAGAAGGTGTATGTTTATGTCTCTGTGTTTGTGAGA
The DNA here is from genome assembly GCA_023630585.1 of Cranoglanis bouderius. Taxonomy (NCBI): domain Eukaryota; kingdom Metazoa; phylum Chordata; class Actinopteri; order Siluriformes; family Cranoglanididae; genus Cranoglanis; species Cranoglanis bouderius. The sequence continues at coordinate 33,341,956 of CM042536.1, forward strand.
CAAAGCTGGTGCATCTGATTTAGGTAGAAATAGTAGGACAAGCTGGTGTCTTGATATTTTTAGTCACACAGTATGAGGGACACTACTGTATATGTATAAACACCAGTGAAGCATTGTTGCTACAGTACTTGAAATCCGGCCTCTGCCACTCCATCGATTCCTCGCTGGGTTTATAAGTGTGGAGATACGTTTCCACTTCTCTTGATCTGTTTCTGTTTTGTTTCATGTGGGTCTTGCGTTGTAGTTCATTTTTATTAGAGGAAAATAAACCACCTGTCATAGTTCCCATGCTGTGTCTGAACGTGCTATATAGACAGTTTTATATACAGCACTATGAGGCAGCAGTGAGAGAGACACTGAAGTGAATTCGGACAACACAGTCTAGACGGCACTCCGAAACGTAAACTAGTCCAACATTACAGTTACCTAGCAATCTGAAACCACATAAATACTGAAGTATTAAATACACCACTAACCACTAACCTCTTGGCTTTTGTGGTATTTAAACAGCATTTTTATTTAGAGTACCCTTTACATTTTTATTTACAGTTCGTCTAATCCGATATCCAGCCTGTAAGTTTTGAGCTGGAAGAAAGCTGTATAATAATATAATGAATTATCCAGGGAATAAAATTTGTCCACTGAGAACAACACAAATTCAGACTCAGCGCTAGTCCTGCTGTTTTCTTATGTCAGTATTTCCTGTTTCAGAGACTCAAGCTGTTTTCAGGTTGTGATTCCAGTCTGCATGTTTGGATTATGATTACGGATTTACATAATTCACGCGATTGATATTTTGTGCTGGAACTCCGGGGTCTATGTAGGCCCTAACCAGTCCTACGTGAAGTGTGTGTTGGGCTCACTGTTGATTTGAGCTCTCGCTCTTCCTTGCAGAGTATCACGAGTGTATTAATAGTTGTAAACAGATAGTGAGGGGGAGAGCGCAGTGAGACGGGAACAGGACATACACTCAGGGTAGGACAGGAACACACCAGGCATTCATCTGTTAGCAGACATGGGGGTAAGAGGAGAAGTGCTAGACAGCTGTCCTGCGGTGGATAAAATATGCAGTGAAAGGCTTTTAGCTCACTACAGAGAATTGCTTTATTAGTTATAGAAAACACAAATTTTTTTAAATTTAATTTCCAGAGTAAGATTTGTCATTCTTCACTAACAGAAGTCAAAAAATGTTTACTGAAGCAGTAGCAACCGTAAAGCACACAGTGCCGTATAAATTCCCCTCTGAAAGTATTGGAACAGCAATTGTTACAGTGTTTTTGCTATGCCATGTTCTAAGTTGTTTAACGCATCTAGATGTAGATGTGTCCCAACTTTTTTGGAATTGGGGTTGTATACTGAACGTAATAATTAATTTAACTGATTAAGCTAACCACAATCTCCAGTTCTGGAGCTGACTGTGGATATCCTGCGGTGGATAGATTGTCTTTGTTTGCAGACACAAACCAATCAGCTGAGATAAAATGAGACCACACATTCATCGGCTGCATCACTGCCTCACAGCCACGTGAACGAATAAAGTAATCTTCACGAAGCCTGTAGAACAAGAGCACTTTCCTCTGGGGACGACGGTGTGTTGTCTCAACTGATTTTACGGTTACAGTGACTTACTGCTGGATCAAACACCTCAGCTGTGAAAGTGTAAACTTAACAACTGCTCTGATGCAATATGATGGCAGAGGAATTATGGGTTATTACGGGAAATTCCTTCCCCACCCTATGAACCTCCCTCTCTTTTGTTTTCAGGGACGCTGTTCCAGAGAGAACTGTAAGTACCTGCACCCGCCTCCCCACCTGAAGACGCAGTTGGAGATAAACGGCCGCAATAACCTGATCCAGCAGAAGAACATGGCCATGCTCGCCCAGCAGATGCAGATCGCCAGTGCCATCATGCCTGGCAGCCAGCTTCAGCCAATGGTGAGGAGGAACTCTTACAGCACATGTGATGCTTGATTACTTGTAAATTATGAACAGCACAACAATCAAGAGCAAAATCATGTTGCACTAGTAAATTCAGTGTACACATAATAAGAATATTTTTAAGCGATGAGAGGATCGTGCTTACTCGGCAATTTCTCAAAACAATTTTGAAAAATATGGTTGTGCATGCATGGCATCCATTAAGAAGTATAAAACCCGTTGCGATAAAAAAGTGAATGAAGTTTTAATGTCCTGATATATCATCTTACGTTGGCCTTGCTGCCATTTTCTTATGGTACAGATCATCATAGCATCGTAAATCCTCCCGATCGTCACTGATAAACCTTGTTGTGCTAACGAAAGTAAGAGGTCAGAGGAGGTATTGCGGTGCTGAAGAGGCAGATTTCTGCACTGACCTGCCCGAAGCTGCCTGCATAGCTAGCACGTCTACACACGATTGTGTAACCGTGTTACCTGCTACAGTTTGAACAACACAGTGTTATGAAATGATCTAAATGCAGGAACTATTATATTATCTAAATAGTTATATTATATTATTATGTAAAACAGTACAATAATGCCACACCTGGTGGCTTCTTTGACTGCCGCTCGCCTAATAACGAACGGTCACGTCTCCCGCAAGCTCCACAATAAGAGAACTGAACACTGAATAATGTAATTAGAGAGATGCTTAATGTCTTGCCAAGAACCAGTACATATGTTGTCGTTGTTTTTTTTTTTTTTCTTTTATGCAATCTCATTTTGCTTATACTTCATGTAATTTCACTTATCTACTGTACTTTTATACTTTAATACACCGTGTTTGAAAATGGGCATCGTAAAAGGAGTATAAATGATTATTTTTAACGTCGACTACGCTCAACTAAACCGGAATAGTTGTCAGGTTGATATGATCTATGAGCAGCTGTGTTACTAGCTAACGCTACTGTAGGCCGCTATACTGAGAGTCTGTGCAACAGACAATAAATAAATAAGCATCTGCAAAGTCAGCGAAAGTCAAACTAGCTCCGAGATCTTTTATTTTTTTTAATGCTGAGGGTTTGGGATAAGCTATGATATACTGTACATGATGGAAAATAAGTCAAACGTGCAAACATACTGTACACTGTTTACTCAGCTATTGCATTCGGTCTGGTTTCATCTTCAGAGAGCAGAAATGATAAAAGGTTTAGCTCTAGTTTGTGTGCTTTTAAGCAGATGTATGATTAGGGTTGTAGATGACATATTGCTGTAGAGAAATGTTTTTGCAGCCTCTACAGAGTTTTACTGGCCCTCGTTATTTGTACTGTGACTTTTAAAAACGTGTTTTTGACATGTTTTAGTGAGCGTTTGTAGCAATATGATCAGATTTTTGCCCATGTGATGCAGCATTAGACAATTACTGCAAATTAGTGATTTCCATTATGATATCAGGTCTTAATAATCTAAAGTAATAGCTTGGTTATTTGAAGTAAAGGTACACAGTGTGATTGGTGAGACTCACCCTTCCAATTGAGTCTCCTAATGTAATGCTTTTAACAGCAATATTGTAATAGAAGTGAACACAAAAACAGTGTTATATATTTTTGTTTATAGGTAATTGACAGGTTTGTGTCTATAACGTTAGAAACCATGCGAGACGTAGGTGTGTAATGAGGGCAGTAAATCATTGGTCACGAAACGTGTGTCCTATTCAAAAGTAAATCAAAAGCATCCTCCAGTGACAGTGTTTATTAACATGGTGTGAAATGCATTGTTATACATCAGGATTAATGAACTCTATTCTATTCAGTCATTTTCTCGTTGCCTTTGTTTCTCTGTTTGTCTCTCTCACTCACTCCTTCCCGCAGTCTTTTTTCTCTGTCACGCCGAACTTAGCCACCAATGCCAGTGCAGCAGCTGCAGCAGCGGCGGCTACGTTTAACCCGTACCTGAGTCCCGTATCGCCAGCACTAATGCCCACTGCTGCTGACATCCTGCCCAGCGCGCCGGTCCTGATCGGTGGAAATCCTGCTGCTATGGCACCTGTAACCTCCACAGCCAACACAGCTGCCCAGAAACTACTGCGCACCGACCGCCTGGAGGTATGACAAGGAGAGAAAGGGCAACATGTCTGTTACAGAGGCAATTGGTGTCTAATAGCATTAATCAGCTGGACTTTATTTTACTAAGCGTGTAACTGTGATGCACCAACTGGTGAATAAAGAGTAGCTCCAAAGAACAAAATACGAGAAAAAAAAATAATAAAACAAAAACGTAAGTACAACATGGAGTTACATGTTCATGTACTTGAGTCATTTGCATACCGCCATGAGGAATTCATTTTTCATTCCCATTTTATTTCATTGTAAATATTTACTTTTCACATATGGCGTTATATTAAATTTTATAATTGCATACTGAAAACCTGTCACTGCTTATCTGCTTCATCGGTTGTATGATGGAGCTCCCTAGATGAGTGGGAAGTGGCCTTGTTATATTAAAATGAGACATTCAAAATGAAAATGAATTAAAAAATAATCCTCTAAGAATTTTTTCTTTTGCTTCATCTTCGCTTAATAATTTTTGTTATGGCACATCTGTAGCATGGCTGCATTTTGAGTATCAGTCTTGGTGTTTGTCAAACAACAGGAGGGGTTGTGATATTTTCAGGGATCTCGGTAACTGATTAGACAGTTTCCAGCGAGAAAAAGCCCTTAGTGTTCATCAAAAACAAAATACCTGTGGGTGTTGCTGCCCCCTGCTGTACACATACATCTAATGAACAGATCATTTGTCACCTGAAATAAAATCACAACAATGTTGTCTTTGTGTGTGTGTGTGTGTGTGTGTGTGTGTGTGTGTGTGCGGGGTGTTCTGTGCCAGGGGCGTAGCCAGGAATTAATTTCAGGGCGGATGAAGGAATATACTAAATAGCACCATGCGATCTGTACAATTAAACCGATAAGTATGACACGCTCATTGTATTTTCAGTAGATGTCAGATTGGATTGTTATTTAATCACTGAAGGCACAATCTACCGTCAACCATCGCCATATTAATAACATCTGCCGTAAAATACCTTTATGACAGTTCCACTGCTAGTAATAGGGGGAAAAGGCATCTTATCTTCATATTATTTGTATTAAGCCACATCTAGACTTCCTTTCCTCCTCATTTCAGTAAAATGATCCTGATTGGTTAATCCTATTTCTCACCATAGTAGCCGGTAGCCAATAGAATGTCAAACTCATCTGACATTCGGAGCAGTTAAATACGGACCTGTAACGATTACTCCGTTGACCTTATACGAGCATCATTATAGCTCAGTTCATCATTTATGTAGCCGTGTGTGTGTATACGTGTCCGTGTATACCTTAGCGTGTTTATCTGTGCGTGTGTGTACGTGTGCCCGTTAAAATGGACACCATTCTCATGTCTGTCTTAACATCTGGTAATGTGTGTGTCAGGTGTGTCGCGAGTACCAGCGTGGTAATTGCTCTCGCGGCGAGACAGACTGCAGATTTGCTCACCCGGCCGACAGCACCATGATAGACTCCAGCGAGAACACCGTCACCGTGTGTATGGACTACATCAAGGGTCGCTGCTCACGGGACAAATGCAAATATTTCCATCCTCCCTCACACCTGCAGGCCAAGATCAAAGCAGCACAGCACCAGGTGAACCAGGCCACAGCCACCGCGGCCATGGTGAGTACAGGACACACAGACACACGCGTATACACGGATACACGCGCAGTTCAGTGATGAGTACGGTATATACATTCATACAGGACGTGTGCGCTTCCACGCGTACGGTACAACCATATAGAGTACACGCACATATTGATACGGAGCACACACAGCTTCAGAGCATGCTCAAATATGGATACTGATATGTTAATGATTATGTTTCATCTCAGGTTCCTTCTATGTCACCATACATGCTTAAGGAGGACAAAAAGGCATGTGTGGTGTAATTACTGTGATGTGATTCATGAGTCGTAAAAGGACATCTCTGACACTCTGGCAGTAGCTTCATATTTCGTTACATTTTTCGATCAGGGAATGTGCTACAGTGCTTTTTCAAGTGAAATGGGTCTTTCCAAACAAAACTGATTAGATCAGGCGATTTTACTTAACAGGATCAGACTTAGATTCCTCAGTATTCTAACTACAACCCTTTCCTATTAGCCTTATTACGGTTACTGAATAATACATAATACCTACTGAATAACATGCTTTAATATCAATCACTGAGTGATTGTCTGGGACTAAACAGTTGCATCCTTTAGATGGTAATTGTTAGGATTTATAGTGGCACTCTTGGAAAAAACCCTTGATAGAGGCCTTGATACACGCATGAAAAATGAAAGGTGTGAAACCTGATTTGGTAAGCGTACAAACCGTTATCGCGGTTTTCGATTTTTATAATGATATCTGCTCACGCCTTCACGTTTCAAAGAGCAAGATATGAGATAATGAACTTAACGGCACTGCAAGTTTTTATTTCGTTAGTTAGGGAAACAACAATGTTTTGAGTGGACTCGTCAGGTGCATCCATTTAACAGCCGTCAGTACGTCAAAACATGTTAAAATGTAGGTTGTCATATCCATGCTGTAGCCTATTTCATAATTATAATTATAAATCTTATTTATGTGCCAACCCCATTTTATCCCAAGGGTGTAAAAGCTTTTTATGCGTGTGTGTGTGTGTGTGTGTGAACCATGTGAAATATGAGGTTATTTTCTAGCACGTCAGAGATTTTCTTAACAGATATTTAATGAACATGTTATATGGATTTATATGTTTATATGTCATATCACCGAGATTAATGATCACGGTAAAATAAATGTTTCACGGCACATGCTCTACATTATGTTTCAGGATTCTGTACTGCTACTCTATGGAAGTATTTTGCGGACAGTTTTCAAAAGCAGCTGCAAACTGTATTTGCGATTGCGTTTCCTGTTTGTGGACGCATAAACTGCGACATGATTCAAATGAAAACGCAAGTCGCGCATTACCGTTTGCCTCCCAGATTTCAAACGGAAACGCAAAGTCCACTTGCGGTTGCATTTCCCGTGTCTTACGAGTCATGATCCCGTCATATCGAAATAGCAATAACAGTCACCCCGTTTGGTATTTCCCTTCCTCTGCGTCGTGTATGGAGCCTGCCAAAATTCAAAATGCATTTCCGATGACCCGCGATCTGAGAAACACACTCCTATCATCAGGCGAGGTGGTTCTTCCTTTAACGGTGAACATTGTATTGAGGATTTGAGAAGATGAGCAAGGTGAAATGATATGCCATTGATTCACATCAACATTCTTATCCTTGGTGAATCTTTTGTAACTAAGTGGACCCCCAGTAAAATTTGAAATGAAAATAATATTCTTCTCAACACATTTTTTGTTAAACAAGGTCCTGTTTCTATCCAAAACATGCTGGTTATCCTACACAACACATCCGTGAGGTGAAAAGCTGTGTTTGGAAGCCAACTTCAATGAATCTAATGCCTGCTTGTGGAAACTGGCTAGTTTTATGGGCAATTTGTTCCAGTTAAAGTTAAAAAACGTTAAAACGCCGATGCGTTATTCATGGCCGTGTACGACCCCAATGCGCTCTAAAATGTGGTCTTCTGTGAGTGACGTCACTTCCAAATACAAACATGCCCCATAGTGTACTCCCAATCCCGACACTGATTGGCAGATTTCTGTGCAAGGCATCGGAAATAAATGCAAATGCAAAGCGATTCGCGATCCCGTTTGATTTTTGGCAGGCTCCACACGCGACCCCGAGGAAGTGAAATAGCAAACGGGGTAATTGCTATTGCTTTTTCAGTATGACAGTCATAATGCAAGTGCAAATAGACTTCATGTTTCCGTTTGAAATTTAGCAGAAACTGTACGTTCCTGTAAATGAAAACGCAAACGGTAATACACGATTTGCATTTTTACTTGAATCATGTCGCAGTTTATGCGTCCACAAATAGGAAACGCAATCGCAAATACAGTTTGCAGTTGCTTTTGAAAATCGTTCGCAAAATACTTCCATACTACTGATTGATTTCCCTTCATGTTGTGTTAGAAAGTGCATTTATTGATTCATGCCTATCCACTAGGGGGCAATGTGAACATTTTTAACAGAATAGAGCCTTGCAATGTGCAGACTAATAGTGTGTGTTGTATTTTGTAATATCATCCCTATCACTGTAAACATTTACTACTGTTGTTGAGCCCCTATTATAATGTAGTTTATCTAAAGTAGGGTCCAAAGGGTTGAGTGTATTCCCAATTACTGTTTTTATTTCATAAGTATTGCACTTTTGTCCAATTGTAGTTCTCATACAATATTAGAAGATCATTTGCGCTAACATCGTAAAGTATGTTCTTATTTCTTAGTCCTTTTCATTAATGGAAAAATGGCACAAATAGTGATTTATACTAAATTATACAAAATATGTCTAACTGAATCGATATCAGATGCTATCCCTTAAGAGACAACATTAATGGTCACACATACTTGTAGTTAGTAACGAGCTAAACGTATGGCATCACGACAGTTCATTAAGGCAAAAAAAAAAAAAACAGCATGAGAGCTGCCCACTTGCACTTCTGGACCCTGCTGTAGTTTGTCGTGTTAATATTGCATTAGATATCTGTTCCTGAATTACATTAATGTGCATGTTAAGTCCTGATATCCCTTTTGTACACTGCATTCCAAATGATTTGTTTTTTATTTGTTTTTTTTTTCTCAACCACCAAAAATGCACTGCTGCCCCATGATGCACCTCTGCTTGCTGTTTATGTTTATGCGCTTGAACCCCATTGGCCCATTGCCATCATGTGCTCGCTGCCTGCTAATTAAGACGGCTGTCAAATCACTGAAGCGACCCCTCGAGGCCACCTTTGACCTGGTACTATGACCTTTCACCTTTTTGGCTTGGCATGTTGCTTTGTTGTAGTGTCTTAACAAGCAATAATTTGCTAGCGTAGACTGTTTCTTAATTGGCTTTATGTTCTCTTCCTGTTGCTGTGTTAGTAACATTTAGTGATCAACTGATTGTGGAGAACTGATTATTTGCGAATAGACAAAATTGCAGACTGGAACTGATTCAAATGAAGTAACATCACAGCGATCAAAAATCATTGTGAGGATGTAAAGGCCACTGAAAAAAAAAAAAAAAAGTTTTGTAAAAACGAAATACCACAATCAGATCATCACATGTAGGCCATTCCTGCAGTGTAAGGACAGGGTCAGACAGACTAAACTATGCTGTGTAACTGCTCTTGTGTCTGTGTGTGTGTGTGTGTGTGCAGTATCTGCATATATCTTCAGTGTCTCTGTATAATGCATGTTAAGTAGCTTTAAAGTGCATGTATAACCAGATAAACTGGGTAACTGGGTAACCAGCTATGTGGTAGCAAAGCTGCTCCACCTGAGCAACAGATATTAATAACTTACGTCTCATATTTCACAGATATCATGGCAAAAGCAGTGCAGCTTTATTTTATTTTAAGTTGACGCTTCAAGTTTTATTTTATTTTCGTCCTTTTTTTTGTCGGCAGTACATTTTATTAGTGCGATGCTTGCTTCATTTGCACTCGCACCAGCTTAGTTGGTGTAGTAATGTTAAGAGTGGAAGTAGAGTATTAATGTAGATATATATTGTAGCGTGTATACGCAGTCAGGGATCTGGCACTTTTGTTTCTGCTTGTGGCGTAGTCATGTATAGGCTGCTGCTGCTTGCCTGCTGTTTTGTTTCAGTTCGTTTCTTTTTTTGTTTTTTGTTTTCTCTTTTTCATTTTTGCGCTGTAATGTGAAGTCCTCTGATGATAACTATTCTATATTTTCTCTTTCCTTTCTTTGCCATTCCATCCTCGTTCATCATTTCCCCCTCATCCAAAGCAGGGCCTTCCTCATAGCCTAATTCCTCCTTTGCCAAAGAGACCAGCCCTTGAGAAAACCAACGGTGCCACCGCCATGTTCAATGCCGGCATGCTGCAGTACCAACAGGCGCTGGCCAACATGCAGTTTCAGCAGCAGTTTATTCCTTCAGGTAGGGGCCCGAGCTAACCTGACCCGAACTTTTACCACAAGGCCGGCAATCCTGAGCTGCCAATCAGAACAAACAACAGACACTTATCTGCGGCTTATGACGTAGACACACACACACACACACACACATACATAACATTGGCAGCTCATGATTGTAAATGCTATAAAATCACTCTGAATACTCAATATGAAATGACTCTCACAATAAGATGTGCAGTATATGAACTGTTCACCAGGTATAGTAGAGCACACATATGCAAAGACATTGTTATAAATATTCATTATATTGAATACAATTATTCATATCTAAAGTTTCTAAACCAGGCAAATAACCTGAAATGAGGTTTGAGGTTAATGTTACAATGAAGAAACATTTTTATCAGTGTATTTTATATATATATATATATATATATATTTTTATTTGGCTGCACAGGGAATTTTAAACATTTAGACTTTCGAGTACTTTGTAGCAAATGCACTACTCTCTCTGCAATTCACGATTGCTCATACAGTATGTACAGTCAGCTCTAGAATTACTGGAAAGTAACTAAACTTTTAATTTCAATTAGATTTATTAATAAGCTTAATGAAATTAACTGTTGTCACATTTTTGTCACGACCATGTCACAATTATTAGCCTTTTTAACCAATCTTTAACAAGGGTGCCAATAATTCCTGAGCTGACCGTCACGTTTCACAGTAATTTATATTCGGATCTACAGTTGGTCTTTTTTTTTTTCCTACTGAAAGGACAAATAAGGGTCTGATTGTAGATGAACACACAGAGACACGTGTTGTACTGTAGGTTGCTAGTGTTGGTTTTAAACAGATGATCAGTGTTGTAAAGGCTTGTTAACGTCTCCTCCCAAAACCCTCATACAACCTCCACTCAACCTCCCAACTGTAGATCACACATTCCACAACTAATCAGTTTTTTTTTTGTGAATGATTCCCTGTAATGTTTTATGTTTTGCCTTCCGTTGTTTGTCTCTCTCTTTAATCTAACCAACCTTGTGATGGGCTGATTTGATTCTTCTCCTTTTCTTCCAATCCACTTCCTGTTGCAATGCATGATGGGCAGGCTCAATATTGTGCATGACTCCTGCAGCAAGTGTGGGTAGGTGTTCTAACCTTCCTCCCTCTCGGCTGCTCACATTACCAAATTCTACACGACTCATATTAATGCGGTTGTAAAATCACCACAGTGCACACTGATACAGCTGATGTTTTTTTTATGCAGATCATTGATAAAATTCTGCACAGTAATGCACTTTATACTGAAATGAGTATTTACAGTTAGGGTGTGAAAGACTTAGTCTACTAACAAATGTTTTTAGTTCATCATCAAAACCTAATGCAGCTTTTTATTCAGTTGATGATTGTCTAAATTTGCATCAATTAAAATTGAGATAAATCATTTAAGAAAGATCGTGTAGCCTTTCAAGGAATCCTCATTTGATGGTGTGCTGACCACTTTAATAGGAACACCTGTATAACCCCCCCCCCGGCTCCGTCATGCAATTATCCGATCAACCGATCACATAGCACAGGCTCTCACAAAAACTGGCTAGTTGAAGATTGGAAAAATATCTCCTGGTCTTATTCCTATCTTAAACTGTCAGTGAGCCTGTGCCCACTGGATCCTTTTCTTGCTGATAGGACTGGAACCGTGATGTGGTCTTCCGTCTGAAGGTTTGACATGGTGTGATGCTATTCTGCTCGCCACAATTGTAAAGAGTGGTTATTTGAGTTACTGTAGACTTCCCGTCAGCTTGAACCGGTCTGGCCATTTTCCTCCGACCTCTCACATCAACAAGGTGTTTCTGGCTGAAGAACTGCTGCTCGCTGGATGTCGTTTTCTCTTTTTTCCCCACACCATTCTGTGTAAACTCTAGAGATTGTTGTGTGTGAAAATCCCAGAAGATCAGCAGCTTCTGAAATAGTAAAACCGGCACCAACAACCAAGCCACAGTCAGTCACTGAGATCACATTTTTCCTCATAATGATGTTTGTTATGAAACTCTTGATCTGCATCTGCACTGTGCTCCTGCCGCATGATTGGCTGATTAGATAACTGAATGACTGAGCAGGTGTACAGGTGTTGTTCTTAAAGTGGCTGGTGAGTGTACTGTATATCTGAATGTTATATTCACACCCAATTTTCATTCAAATAAAATGACAGGCAACTCCAGAATTGTTGGAACTTTTCATGCAAATGTGAAAAAAAAGATGAATATTTTAAATGTAAGACACATGAAAAGCAGTGACATTCTTTATAGATTCTGTATAGTTTTATTTTATGATGAACATGTTTTAGTTAGCGTGAATTTATTTCTGCGTAATACTGGTTTCAGGATTGTTAGCTTCCTCATAATTAATATTGGGTGAAGCCATCTCTAGAGGGAATATCTTCGTTGTCATGTATGAAAATGCTGGAGATGGATGTAGATGGATCTTGGCTCACTCCTTCTTTCAGAAGCTCCTTTATATTGTCTAGGTTTTCAATAGGGTTCAAATCCAGAGCCTGAGATAGCCATTTCAAACATTTATGTTTGTGCTCCTGCATATATTTTCTGTGCAAATTGGAGTGTAGAACTCATTGAGCATGTTAGCATGTTCTCATATCATGTCATAATACTCCACTTTACCGCAGGTGATTTTAGTATGTAGTAAAGCTTTCCACCTCTCCGTCCTCACCCCATTTACCTACACACACCTGTTCCCTCCTCACATGTGTATACCTGTTGGCTACACTCCTCTGTATGTGTGCTTATATGATTCTCCCCTCTGAAAAGTACCCATGATGCACGGCGCTTCGCCGGCCGCTGTGTCCGCAGCAACCACGTCCGCCACTACTGTTCCCTTCGCATCCGCATCAGCCAATCAGGTTTGCTCCCTTTATAGCTCTCTCTCTCTCTCTCTCTCTCTCTCTCTCTCTCTCTCTCTCTCTCTCTCTATTTGTCCACCTCCCTCATTCTCTCTCACTGTTTACAAGCCACTTTTTTGGGGGGGCAGGTGGATGTTCTGCCTCTTGTTGTCCTCCTTGACACTCATTTTATTCGCAGAGTAAAGCAATTTTCTGACCACCAAATAGCCCTTATTGAAGAAAGGTTGGAAAAAAAGTTGATCACGGCTATAAAAGACTCATGACAGATGAATTATATTATATATGTTCTTAACGGGACTTGTGTTTTATCATAACGCTTGAAGATGCAGTGCTGTTTTGCGATCAAACAGCGTTTTAATGATGTTCTTGTCTCTTCTCTTTGAGGACTCTTCTCTATCAAAGCTGACTACCAACGAATACATGCAATTGGTATGTATAAAGTAGTTGTTGTTGTTGTTTTTTGAATGGAAAAAAAAAAAAAGATCCTATTAGCTGCAGTGTCAAACTTTTACAGTAATTACAGTGATCCAGTTATCCTCATATTTTTATGTCTTTCACATGCACCATTTATTTCATTTATTTATATTTTGCCACATATTTAATAAACGTACAGTATTAACTATATAAACAGCAAAGGCTTTAAGCTGTCCTCACTTACTTTCACTGCCTTTCACTGCCAGTTACACGTTTCAGTAGAGGTGTCCCTGACATTTTCCTATGAATCTCGCTGAATTCTATTTCCCAGATTATAAACATATTAGTAATGTTATGTACAGCACTCCTAACCAGGATAAAACAGTTACTGAAAATGAATGCGTGAATGCGGTAAAAGCATCATCGCATGTGCAGAGTCTAGTAGGATCCCATGTTAATCACCGTGGCCTTTCTTTGTCCCGTGAGCTTCATATCTGGTCTCCTGATCCCACTTACAACACCGCTTTCTCACACAACCTTTTTTATTTTTTTGTCCTTTGGGATCCCAGTTCTGATGCATACCTCTACGTTCAGTCCATAAACATCATATACGTGTTGATTTGGACTAAATGTTTCGGTAGAATGCACTGGTAGTATTGTATGATGTAGAAAGATGCATAGGTGACTTAATTCCTACAGAATATCCAAATACTGAACAGAAGTCACAAGTCTGTCATTATGGAATAGCACATTTCCATACGCTTAAAGAGTTTAATGTTCATGAGAAACTTTTTCATCCTTTGTTTTTGTTAATGCTTGTTCTACCCTTATTTTTATCTGTTAATTTGGTATTCGATGACTCAATGCTCAAAGTTATTCCCTTCCTTATGTAAGACATTTCATATTACTATGAGTAATTAAGGCTGTTATGAAAACATATATGTTCCTACCTGTAATATTTTTGTGATCATGTCTTTGTTTTCTTCTTAGATTCCAATAATATCTGCAGAACATCTGACTAGCCACAAGTATTTGACTCAAATGTAGTCAGAGGCCAGACCAGTAAGTGTCTTTTAGTTCCTATTTCTAAACAGTTCGCTTTTGTCATTTTTACTGAACTTTTACTCCTTGTTAAATCACTATACAGGCGTCGTTAGGTCATGTTTAGAAATATTACTTTAAATGGATTTTTAAGTTAAAAAAAAAAAGAAAGAAAGAAAGAAAAGAAAATCTGTGGATCACAGCAAAGTGAAACCTGCACAGGATTCAGTGTAAGTGAATGATGATGTTGTTTCTGAATTCATTTTGAGTTTTCCTTTTCTTTTTCAGATCAATTGAATCTGCTCATGTTACCTGGGACAGACACAAACAATTTAAGTGCAGCGAATATTCACATTTCATTCACATCATTAGAGCCCTTGGGGTATCATTAGTTCGGTGATATAATATTTTAAAGGACTAGTCCATGACATACCAATATGCAGAAACATGCAGTGCCCTTAGAAGTGATGTGCAGAAACGGAAAGAAATTTCCACTTAGAAAAACACTTAGAAACACTTCAGCTAGAAATAGTCTGTTAGTTCCAAGTCTAACAATTTATAGGTTAGATATGATACCAACAGATGTGATAACAGACCAAAAGTTGTTTTTTTTTTATTATTATTTTTTTTTTATTACCTCCCTTAGGTATTTAATTGATGTTATTTGTCATTAACACTTTACCGAAAGTTAAAATTGTAGAGCTGGTGGGGTTTTTTTTACACACATATTAAGCTGAAGAGTACATATTGAACACCATGGCACTGAAATTTCGTCCCAGGCTGAAATATTACAACGATCATACTATAATAGTTATAGTAATAAATTGGAAGGTTTTTTTTCTTTATAGTGAGTAAAGTGGTAAGACCACTCTAAATTTTGTGCTCGGGTGTGGTGGGAACATACAAAGGTGAAAAACAGGTGTTTATTCAGACAGAACGAAGAGAGAGAGAGAGAGAGAGAGAGAGAGAGAGAGAGAGAGAGAAGCAGGTCTGTGTTGCGTGCCTGTTAAACCAGGTACAGTTCACCTTCCAGTCTTAATGAGTGTACATTCATTAGCCATGTTAGTTTGGACAAGGCTTTGTAACACATCATGCCATATTCAGTGCTTAAATGCCAATGCCTGTTCATTTATATTCCACTATAAATAATTAGCATTGGTTTTAGTAGTCAAACGTTCAGTTTTAGATGAACCGAGATGCGTTAACTGTAACATCAGGTGAAGCGTTACTGATTTGACAAGGGTGGTTTACAAAAAATGTGAAAATGCACCTTAAATTTAAAGATAATTACAATTCTTCATGGCACAATACATCCAGTGAAATGCAAGTGTTTTTTTTTTTTTTTGTTTGTTTGTTTTCTGCTGCATTAAAAGTGCAGACTTGCAGAGGAAGGATCAGGATTAAAGAAGACTAATGAATGTTTTTATGTAAAACCAGAATAATCCTTCTGACCTTTTAAAGCACATCTTAGCTTTAAATCAAGCTTCACGGTATATACAGTAGGCTATACATGGAAAGTGTTATATCGACAGTGTTATTCTGTTTACCAGAGATTGTTTTTATACATAATTTCATGTCTACTTTTTTTTTTTTTTTTCTAATGAATTTTTATTATTATTCGTTTGTAATGCTCTCGATGGCATTTCCATTCAGCCTTAGATAGGCCTTTTCGACTTGCATGAAAACAGGGTTGCCTTTTCCTTCCTGTTGCCATATATGGAGATTTTTATTGCCTTGAATGATGGAGTGGCTTTTTATTCATGAAACGGAGAATGGGTATCGGTGATCACCACATGTCTTTACATTGTCAGAGTAACTCGGACTCTTAGAGCATGACGCGAAGAGACTGTTTCCAGTCATGGAGCCGAGCGTAAATGAGGGCGCTGCTTGAATCTGATGGTCAGCTTAGTTTTGATTTGTTTTATATATGGGAAGACCAGATATGTATTCGTTTCAGGTTTTCTTTGGTATGGATTTGGTGCCATTTGTGTTGTATGTTTATGATTCCTGATCTCAAACAGCTTTTAGCCTATGTACAGCAAAAAAAAAAAAAAAAAAGAAAACGAAACAAAAAAAAAAGATGATAATGTTGAACATTCTGTTCTGTTAAGTCGTGCCAAAGTTATTTTTCTCGTTGTTTTCGTGGGTTTCATGGTCTATACTAGTAGTGAATGGTGAATGGTCATGGTATGATCAAGGCCAAAACCTAGTTAAGAGAAAGATAAATGAAGCCACTTCATATTTTCTGGTGTAATTTCAGTCCATAAGTGAGACTGAAGTGAAACTGCGTAGTGAGACTGAAGTTCAGAAACGTTAGACTCCCAGTTGGTGTTAGATCTAGATCAGTGGAGCCTATATGTCTTAAGTCTATTTTTGGTGTACAGAGAGATATATCATTCAGGGTTGGGGTCAATTCAATTTACAAGGTTAATGAGATGATTTATAAAAGACTATTTAAAATATGTTAGTAAATGTTGTAAAGTGTAATCCAGCTCATCGGCTGTGGCAATCGAATAAACCGAAATGGGATTGAGCCCAACTCTGGTGCTATTGCTGTTTCTTCACTGAGGCCTTAGATTTCAGTTAGTGTTTTTTCAGTCTTCAGTCATTTTTATTGTTTATGCATATTTTATATTTTTATTAATCATTTTAACACATACTGCTCAGTTGTTTACTTCACCAGCTTAGATAAAATCATATTGCTACATACTGCATGTTTACTTTGTGGAATTTACTTATTTTGTATTTGGTAATATTTGGGTTTAGACTTGTATTCTTGTTTTCTGGACTTGTAAATGCATTTCGTCTCCCATTTCACCCTCCCCCCCCTCCCCCCCGCCCCCTCCGTCTCCATCATTCTTATTAATTAATGTTTAGTGATTTTAGTTTTTGTTGTACATTTTACTCTTTTTTTTTTTGATGATTTATGTTTGAATGTTTTGATGTTTTTTTTTTTTTGATATTGATCGTCTTTTGTTTTGATATTGATTTTGAAAAATAGTTGAGTTGAAACGAACCAGTATGACATTTCTTAATTTAACAAATTTAATTTGTACGTAACAAATCAAGAACTCTTTTAAGTTTACCTATGGAGCAAATGTGGAGAGAAAAAAAAAGAATTATTTTCTATTGTATCCATGTTAAAACATAAAATTGTATTTTGATATTTTAAAAAAAAAAAAAAAAAAAAAAAAAACATCCCTGAATGTCAGGCCAAAAATATATATATATAATATTGAATATTTAGATGACGATGCTGATGGTGATGATAAGAGGATACGTTTGTAGGGACTTTGGCTACAAGTGAGAGAGCCGTGACCCGAGGGACAAAGGTCGAATTTTGCACTTGTGTATATAGTCAATATAAAACAAGGAAAAGAAAACATGTATAATATGGAGATCTTATTTTGAATAATAAAAGATTCTATGAGAAATTTTGTTAGGATAATTTAAGGATTATAGAGTAATAGACCAGCTAACTGAATTTGCTTGCAGAAGTGGCTCAGCTCCTTTTATTATTACTTCAGATCATTGCTTTAAAAAATGAAAAAGCTAAGCATCGCTCCGCCTTAATCATGTGCGCTGCCTGTCATTCAAACCTCAGTGCTGACATTTTGGCAAGTTTTTTTTTTCTTCACATGTGTGACATGCAGTAAAAGCAGACACTGTTTTTCTGTGAAAAATTTACCAAAGTAAAGTATAATGAGGTAAAACCATTGGACTGTAATCAATTACAAAAACTGAAGATTTATATTTGATTCATGGCATATTTATCAGACTGATTGTCCTAAATACCTGGAGAGAGATAACACTTGCTGCATCCCAGTTCGCTTACTATGCGTCCTAGATAGTATCCGAGATTAGAATTAGTGCGTCCCAGATCGTAGTATGTTGAAATGAGGACCCCAAAGGTACCCGGATGGTCTACTATTTCCGGAAGATTTTTGAAGTGTGGATCCGTGAACACTTTTTCAGCTAATATTGCCCACAACTCCTTGCGCGAAGGTGGAGGAGTTTGTTTACGGTGAAAGTGTGTGTAACTAGGTAACAACGTTCACTTCCGTTACATGACGTGTCAGTATGTCCCAGTACTTGCGCACTTTTTTGCTACACACTCAAAAGTATGTACTCTTTCATAGTGCGTAGTATAAGTAGGCGCATTGAGACGCAGCACCTTTGTTAAATTTCTGATGGAAAGACTCCAGAGTGTCTTACAACATTTATTGCCTGTCAAACATGAGGGCTGTTTCCAAAATGTCACATGTACCCTTATTAGAAAATCTCTAAAAGTTTTTACTTGGGCCTGAATGTTGTTAGCTGCATGTAGAGATTTAACATGATAAAATCCACTTTTTAGATAAGTAGTTATGTCACTAAGTTCTCACAATACTGCAGTTCGCATTAGAAAATGTCATTAGAAAATAGTGACAATTCCTAGCATATGTTAAGTGACACACATTTACTCAAATCTATAGGGATACATGTGGTTAACACAGTAAACTAATGAATTCAAATGACCAGACATGCTAGCGTAAGCCTTACACGCCATATGATGTGCGCGCACACACACAAAAACACACACACACACACACACACACACACACACACAGCGTGTGTGTAACAAGGCAACCGTGCCTTCAGCAGGAAAAGGTCACCCACCAAAACAAAGGAAACACAATGAATGTAAAACTTCTGATCTCCGTTTGAGGTTTTGACTCACTTAACGCTGCTGCACAAGTGCTAATAAACCAAAGCATCACTTTCCTCCGAACAGACACAAGGCACAAGGCACTCTGCGTCTGCCACAGTGAAACCGCCGGTGGTCCCTACCTGCTGAAAGCACCTGCTTTAATGAACGCTTCACACTCACCATGTAATCGCACACCCACTCTTTGCTTACGGTTGCTAAGATCTTGTACTATGTTTTAAAAAAATGTTTTATGCACATTTATTATTGTTTTATTTGACTTTCTTGCTGTTATGAATGAAAAAAAAGTAAATAAATAAATAAATAAATAAAAACCAAAATGGATTTCAACTGAAAAATCAAAGTGTGGTGTGTTTTTTACTTATTGTGTTTTTCTATTCATTAATATTATTTGAGTATTCTGAAGAGGAAGCAGCAAGATGACAATCAGTACACCACCAACTATACTCTCTCTCTCTCTCTCTCTCTCTCTCTCTCTCTCTCTCTCTCTCTCTCTCTCTCTCTCTCTCTCTCTCTCTCTCTCATCCATTCAAAATGTGGGAAAACGTTAATACAGTTCATTAAGAATGAAATTATCAAAATATGAACCATTCAGAAGTCTTCATCTCCCTTTCTGAATGTGTGATCTACATTTTCGCTAATAGCTTTCTCTGTCCTCTCTGTTCTAACCCTGCCTGGTTCAATATCATACACAAATCGGTTATCTTCTTCAAATCAATCCGTCCATGTTTTCTATTAAATTCAGGGTTCTAGATTCAGAAGGCCATGGCAAAAAGCTCACTTTTTAAAACCATTTTCTGTCGACTATGCCTTGTTTGGATCATAATATTGTTACAGGATCCACCCACACTTCATTTTTATTTTGCTGGATATTAAGAGGCTCTTCTCTGGGAACAAACATCACTTCTTCTTCCCACCTTTTGCAGAGATCCAGTCCTTGATGGCAGCTCCATCATGCTTGACTGTATAAATGGCACTCTTCTCTTTAATGTTCTTTTTTCTCCACACATAATATGGCAAACAACACAACTTTTGTCTCATTAGACTAAAAATGATAGCTCCTGGTTTGTTGATGTGTTTATTTGCGTATTCCCACCATGCTGCCTTGTGTCTAGGTTTCAGTCGCTTACTGTGAGCTTTTCTCCTAAACATTTCAGACGTGCGCTTCCCTGTGGAGATGTGGATGTATTCCACTTTCTTCCAAGGACTTTCTAACATCTCCTGTTGTTTGTTTTGCATTTTTTTGCAAATGTCACTAATAATTTTCCTAGCAGTTTTTTTTTTTTTCTGTTATATTTCTTCGTCTTGGTGGTAGCTTCTGTTACAGTTTTAACTGAATCCATAACACTTTGATATCTTTTTATGTCCTTCACCAGCTCTGTGAAAGATGAGTATTTTTGTTTTAGGTTCTTTAAGCTGCTTCCTGATCCCACTGCTCAAAAGATTCCTAGAACATAATGCCTTATTTGCCTATAATAATATTTGCTTGCTAGTTAAGTAATTTCACTTTTGATTAAATGAACTAGGGAATGTTTAAAAGGAAGCAAAATTTCAAGCAGTACATAAAATATAACTGACTTAAACCACTGCTTTATCATGTAGGCAATGTGGCCAGAAGTTTTAATAGGAAACATTCATTTAATTTATTGAATGCAAAAGTTTGTATCATGGTAGTTTTAATGAAGCTGTTTTTCTATATCAATTCTAGCTTTAATATTATTGCTTTAGCAGAAGAAGGATCAATACTGACTGAATTGTCCTTCATATATATGCAGTTAGGGTCTTTACTGGTTTTATTTCAGTTGTTTATTATAAAGAATCCATTATGTAAGACTGAGAGAATTAGGTTTCTACCTTTTGAAATGTACCTAAATATCACGTGGGCATTAGATTTGCTTTATTTTCTAATTTGTCATATAAGCTACACTGTTGCTTGAACGTTTGTGAACCCTTTAGAATGTTCTATATATCTGCATAAATATGACCTAAAACATAATTCGATTTTCACACGAGCCATAAAAGTAGATGAAGAGAACCCAAATGAAACAAATGAGACAAACCTTTTTTACTTGGTCACTTATATATTGAGGAAAATGATCCAATATTACAAATCTGTGAGTGGCAAAAGTATGTGAACCTCTAGGATTAGCAGTTAATTTGAAGGTGAAATTAGGGTCACGTGTTTTCAATCAGTGGGATGACAATCAGGTGTGAGTGAGCACCAGGTTTTATTTAAAGAACAGGGATCTATCAAAGTCTGATCTTCACAACACATGTTTGTGGAAATGTATCATGGCACGAACAAAGGAGATTTCTGGGGACTCCCGAAAAAAAAAAGCTGACGATGCTCATCTGGCTGGAAAAGGTTACAAAACCATCTCTAAAGAGTTTGGACTCCACCAATCCACAGTCAGACATATTGTGTACAAATGGAGGAAATTCAAGACCATTGTTACCCTCCCGAGGAGCAGTCAACCAACAAAGATCACTCCAAGAGTAAGACGTGTAATATTCTGCGAGGTCACAAAGGAACCCAGGGTAACTTCTAAGCAACTAAAGGCCTCTCTCACATTGGCTAATGTTAATGTTCATGAGTCCACCAACAGGAGAACACCGAACAACTATGGTGTGCATAGCAGGTTTGCAAGGAGAAAGCCACTGCTCTCCAAACTTTGAACATTGAACTGCCCTTCTGCAGTTTGCTAAAGATCAAGTGGACAAGCCAGAAGGCTATTGGACACGTATTTTGTGGATGGATGAAACCAAAATAGAATTTTTGGTTTAAATGAGGAGGATTATATTTAGAGACAGGAAAACACTGAATTTCAGCATAAGAACCTTATCCCATCTGTGAAATATGGTGGTGGTATTGTCATGGTTTGGGCCTGTTTTGCTGCATCTGGGCCAGGATGACATGCAGTCATTGATGGATTGATGAATTCTGAATTATACCAGCGAATTCTAAAGGAAAATGTCAGGACATCTGTCCATGATCTGAATCTCAAGAGAAAGTGGGTCAGGCAGAAAGACAACAACCCTAAGCACACAAGTTGTTCTATCAAAGAATTGGTAAAGCAGAATAAAGTTAAAATTTTGGAATGGCCAAGTCAAAGTCCTGACCTTAATCAAATAGAAATGTTGTGGAAACACCTGAAGCAAGCAGTTCATGTGAGGAAACCCGCCAACATCCCAGAGTTGAAGCTGTTCTATACTGTGGAATGGGCTAAAATTCCTCCAAGCCGATGTGCAGGACTGATCAACAGTGAAACTGGAAACATTTAGTTGCAGTTATTGCTGCACAAGGTGGTCACACCAGATACTGAAAACAAAGGTTCACATACTTTTGCCACTCACAGATATGTAATATTGGATCATTTTCCTCAGAACATTAATAACCAAGTATAATACGTTTGTACATTTGCTTAATTAAGTTCTCTGTATCTATCTATTCTCTGTATAAATTCACAATTTTCACAAACTTTCAAGCACCACTGTATTTGACAATTAAATAGTGATACATATCTTAACATATTTCGGCATGTATAGTCATAGTAACAGCCACTCATCGCACACATATAGACAGCTGATGAAGGAAAAAAACAACATAAGACGTATTGGGAAGGTTTTTTTGCTGCTTCACTGTGTCTTGGCTTAGATTATACAAATAAATGGACACTGCAACTGGCATTGCTGCCTCACAGCTCCGGGGTCCTAGTTTTGAGGAACTGAGCTAGGGTTACTCCCTGTGCAGAGTTTTGCATGTTCTCCCCGTGTCCACAGGGGTTTCTTCTGGGTTCTCTGGTTTCCTCTACATCCCAAAATCATGCCAGTAGATGGACCGACTAGGATAAATTTTTAGTAAATGTGTGCATGGTGCCTTGCAATGGACTGGTGTCCCATCCAAGGTGTATTCCTGCTTTATGCCCAGTATTCCTTGGATAGGCTTTGGATCCACTGTGACCCTGACTTAGATAAAGCAGTTACTCAAAGTGAATGAGGGTGAGAATGACTTAATAAACTGACCAAATAAAAAATGACTGAGTAACAATAAAACCCTTGAGATTTTTATGCAGCTACATGGCATTCCTAGTTTGAGAACCACAGGTCTACATTATGCTGATTTTACAGTAAAATGTATCTTTCACAAAACAAAACAGTAATTCATCACAAAGCATTTTGATGGGAAATGTGTAAAGACAGAAATATAACATGTAAGAAGAGGGTTCGGCCTGCAGAGGGCAGATGCATGACGCTGAACTATAAGTCATCTGAAGCTTGGAGTTGTATAGAATTTAGGAAAAAGGGAAAGAACCTATATTTTAGATACAGTGCCTTGCATAAGAATTTACAATATAGTATTTGCAATATAGTCTGCAAAATTATTTACACCTTTGGAACACCTAAATTAGTTCTGGTGCAACCAATTGCCATCAGAAGTAACACAATTAGTTGGATGGAGTACACTTTGTGTGATAAGTGTCACATGATCTCGATATAACATCTGGCAGAGCATCAAAAAATTGAAAGAATATGGCACAACCACGTCTCTACACTACGCCAACCACTAAAAGTCAGTGATCTAGTAAGGAGGACATTATTTAGAGAAGCAACCAAGAGGCCAAGGGTAACTCTGAAAGAGCTGGAGAGATCCACAGCTCAGATGAGAGAAACTGGTCAAATGACAGCTATCACCCAGAGACTTCATGAAACCAGCTTTATTCGGAGAGAAAAAATAATTATTATTGATTAAAAAATCCATACAAAATTCTGGAGTTTGCCAAAAGACATGTTAAATAATCAGCAAACATGGAAAATATTCTCTGGTCTGATAAGTCCAAAATGTAATGATCATCACTGTAATGAAACCCAATGCCACTCATCACCCATCCACACTATAAAGCATGGTGGTGGTAGCATCAGTAGGGTGATGGGAAACTGGTCAGGGATAAGGGCAAGATGGATGGAGCCAAATCCTACAAGAAAACCTGTTCTAGTATGCAACAGACTTGAGATTGAGACAGAAATTCACCTTTCAACAGGACGACTGTAAACATACTGCTAAAGCTACTACAGCAAGAACCTGAATATGTTAGAATGGCACAGAGTTCAATCTGACTGAATCTGTGGCAATTTGCTGTTCACCAATGGTGACCAACAGTATCCAGTCTGACAGAGCCTAAGCAATTTAACCATAAATAATGCGCAGAAATATCAGGATCCAGATATTAAAAAACTGCTAGAGACCGATCCCAGAAACTTGCAGTTGTAATTGCAGGTTCTACAAATATTGACCCAGGGGGTGAATACTTTTGCAATTCTTATGCCTTTTTTGTTTAATTAACCTTTGTGTCACAATTAAAAAATAATGCACCATTAATTGTTAGACATGGTAAAAATCCCAATCAAGTTCATTTCAACTGAAATTTGTAACAATACAAAATGTGTGAGGTGAAAACTTATGCACAGCAATATATATTTACCCTGTATAAACTCCCCAAGAAAATACATTCGTCATGTGTCAATTCTTTCCTAATTGTCACAATGGAGAGGTTAAAATGGATGCAAATGCAGTAGAAGCAGGTTTAATGATAAATCAGCTAACAAATCCAAAATGTGAGGCAAGTTCAAGGTCAAGACAGGCAAACGGTCAGGCGATCAGCAAACAAGATATAGTACCAAAAAAAAAAAAAAAAACAGAGAGCAAAAACCAGAAACAACACAGAGTCCAAAAAAAAACG
The DNA here is from genome assembly GCA_023630585.1 of Cranoglanis bouderius. Taxonomy (NCBI): domain Eukaryota; kingdom Metazoa; phylum Chordata; class Actinopteri; order Siluriformes; family Cranoglanididae; genus Cranoglanis; species Cranoglanis bouderius. The sequence goes on from CM042536.1 coordinate 33,366,723, forward strand.
GGAAAACAGAGAGTTATCAAAGGCTTGGTAAGTCAGAGTATGCACTGCTGAGCATTACTTCACAAAATCTTTGTGAATGAAAGTTTCTGTTTAAAGGGTGGTGTGTGTGTGTGTGTGTGTGTGTGTGTGTGTGCATGTGTGATTGGCAACAGCTGTGTGTGACTAAAACTCTGGAGACTGAGAATGTGCTGGTGTGCGGGTTGGGAGTTGTATCCCCCCCGCCCCAAAGGGCTCACCCCGGGAGCACTGTTATTTCTGGGTCTCCCCCTGGGTTGTGGGCTTGCATAGAATTGTCTGTGCAGCTTGGGGTCAAGGATGTTGTGTGCCAGTACCCAGCATTGTTCCTCTGGTCCGTATCCCTCCCAGTCAATCAGGTACCCCAGTTTGCCTCTTCTGCGGCAAGAATCTAGCATCAATTTTACCTGGTAAACAGGTTGATCTTCAATTTCGAGGGGGCAGGAGGAGTGGCAGGAGGTGTGTCAGTGGCTAGGGGACCTGGTATGACAGGTTTTAATCGAGAAACATGGAAGGAAGGGGTGATGTGGTAGTGTCGTGGTAAGTCCAGTCTGTAGGTGACTTCATTCATTTGTCTTAGGATTTTGTAAGGACCGATTTGTCTGTTTTTTGCAGGCTTGGGGTTGACAGAGGTCTTTGGTGGCTAACCAGACTCAGTCTGCAGGTTGGTAGCGGGGGTTCTCTCCTCGGTGTCGGTCAGCGTTAGTCTTGTTAGTTCTTGCTACTCTCTCTAGACGTTGGTAGGTATTTTCCCATACCTGTTCACTTTGTTGGAACCAGTGATCAACTGCCGGTGAGTCGGTCGGATTGGCATTCCAGGGAAATAATGGGGGCTGATATCCAAGTACACTGGGTAAGGTTTGTGGACCCTTGGCTTGGGCACAGGTGGAGCATGAAGAGACAGTGCAATGCACATCTGTGAGCTTGTTTGGCCACCAGTATTTATCTTGTGGTAAGTGGTATGTGTGCTGTGTTACTGGGTGCCCTGTGGCAAGGGAGTTGTGTGCCCACTTCACCAGCTGCAAGCATAGGTTGGCTGGCACAAATAACTTACTTGGCGGGCATAACCAGGAAATCTGCTGTGGGGGAGTGCGAGCGAAAGCTTGGTCCAATTCCCAGGATATAGCCCCCACGAAGCATGACAGGGGAAGAATGTGCTCTTCAGAGTTCCTCAGTGGGCTGGTACCATTTAGATGCAGTAGAGCGTCTGCCTTTGTGTTTTTGGAGCCGGTCGGTAGGAGAGGGTGAACTGGAATCTCGCAAAGAATAAGAACCATCGTGCTTGACAAGGATTCAAATGTTTAGCCTTTTTGAGGTACTCTAGATTCTTATGACCAGTAAAAATAAGCCAGTGGCGCCACTCTTCGAGAGCCAGTTTAACTGCTGTCTGTTGAACTGTCTGTTCAATTGTCTGTTCTGGGTAAGTTTCTTCAAGTAGTAGGCCATGGGGTGGAGCTTGGCTTTTTCCACAAAAGCACTGGGACAAAATAGTCCCCACCCCTGTCTCTGAAGCATCCACTTCTACAACAAATGGTTTCTTAGGGTCAGGGTGTTTCAAAATGGGCGCTGTGGTGAAAGCTGTTTTAAGCTAGCTGAGGGCTGCCTTGGCTGTTGGGTTCCAAGAGCTAAAACATCGAATGAAGTGCCAATAAAAGTTGGTGAAGCCCAGGAATCATTGCAAATCCTTGATAATTCTGGTCATGGGCCACTCAGTCATGGCAGATATCTTAGCTGGACCCATGGTAACTCCTCTGGGCTAATGCTGTAGCCCAGGAAGGAGATGGTGCATTGGTGGAATGCACACTTCTCTCCTTTAATGAATAGCTGATTCTGGGCGAGACGTTGGAGGACTTGGCGAACATGGTGTATATGGGTTTCACATGAAGGGGAGTAGATGAGAATGTTGTCATTGATGTAAGCAATGATGTATTTGCCCAGCATGTCTCTTAAAACGTCATTGATCAGACTCTGATAAACTGAGGGAGTGCAAGAAAGCCCATATGACCTGACGCAGTACTAGTAGTGCCACAGGTGGTGCTAAAGGTTTTCCACTCATCCCCTTCCTAGATGTGTATTAGATTATATGCGCTCTGTAGATCAAGTTTTGTGAAAATTTGGGCTGAACGAAGTTGTTCTAGTGCCACTGGAACCAAGGGTAGTGGATAATGGTATTTCACCCTGATTTGATCATGGTGAGTCCACAATATTCTATACATGGCTGGAGTCCCCCCCCTCCCCCCGTTTTCTCCACAAAAAAACCCAGCAGAAGCAGGAGACATGGAAGGGCGGATGTATCCCTGTTGCAGTGCTTCTTGTATATATTCCTCCATAGCTTTGTGTTCGTTGATGGAAAGGGGGTATATACACAGGGACACATGCTCCCTGGAAATAGTTCAATAGCACAATCATAAGGATGGTGCGTGTGTAAACCACTGGCTTTGGCACAGGTGGAGCATGTTTGTAAGCAACGGCATATTCTGGGAACTGGAGTTTGAAAACAGACTTGACCTGACACTAATACATAGTTACACCTCCCCTCACCTTAATAACAGCACCAATCTTGTCAGGTAAAGATGACACCAGTGTCCTGTTAATTCTGGCCTGCTCTGCCACTGACTAGGTGCACAATTCAGCTAGAGTTTGTGGTGCCTATTTTGGTATTTGGCCTGCTGTTCCAAATAATCCCAAATAAGTTTTCTATGGAATTGATTTTGCAGGCTTTTTAACGTGTCCCAGTGTCCCAGCATACAAATCATACAGATTTGGTCCTACGCATCCTACAGTTATCATCCTGGAATATGGAATTATAAATGTTGTGTTTAGAAATGAAGCACAATACGCCACCTCAGAGTCTGGCCAACAATGGACTGGTGTAATGAATCAGCTTTAAACATGAAATGAAACAGAAGCGCACGCTTGGATTCAAAGCACCTTTTTAAAGGAGACAAAAGTTTTAAAGCGTGCCCGCATGACCTACCAGAATATGTAGCAAATCACATGTAAAAATGAAACGAAACAAATATATTCTCCACCAGTTACAATTCATGTAACGAATTAAAAGATGTTTAACACGTTTAAATGTATTCTCCAATTTATGTAAGGAATTAGCTCGAATGGTGTGAAATATATCTATATATCTAATCAACGCGTGTTGTGACCAGTTATAAATATACATCAGCCATGAAAGGGAATTCATGTATGTGCACATATACATATAGATAATTAACTACAACAGGTTATAATTAATTATGACTATATATGTGGTCTAGATCAGCTTTTAGGATTAGCTGTAGTCTAGTTTTAGAATTATGAACTCTAAAGAGGGAGTTTATCCTTCTGGCCAGGAAGGATTCTCCGTTTCGAGAGCGGGTAGCGAGACTCGCAGTGTAGAAGTCACTCATGACGTGACCAAAACAGAGACAATCGAGCGTGGTGATAATAGATTTTAATAACTAGGTGTAACTATGGATACACACAACTAACTCTAAGCAAACAATACATATGTACATCTATATACAAGGAAAGAAAAGGTATAGAGAGAAAGTAATGAAATAAAAAGGGTAGCAGACCAAAAACACAAACAATTAATTAGTCTTTTTCAAAACCAGCAACGAACTTAAATCTCCTGTAAACAGGGGTACAATCTTAAAGCATGTATAGATCCATTAACTATACTTGCATGGCTTGGGTGTTGTCAGTTTGAAAGTTCGCGCGAGGTCGTGTCGAGTTCGCTGGTTCGTCGTGCTGTTTGAAAAGGCGTGGGCCGAGAGGCAGTTGCATCCTGTCCAGAGAGAGAGAGAGTGTGGCTTCCTCTTCCCAGGGCACGTGGCCCCGGGGGAGGGAAACCGGAAAGAGTGTAGAGAGTGAAGTGTACTGAAGAGAGAATCTGCCTTGAAGAGTGTAGGCATTGTGATTGCAAAGCGTGGTGTTGTTTTAAAGACAACCCCAACGCACACGCCTCTTTGGGCTATTGGCCAATCAGGAAGTTGGATTTGTTGGCGGGATGAACTCTCTTTGTCTGGTCTCAGACCTGAATTTGCATGTCCTGGGAGGAGCCAGTTTAAACCATATTATGTATGCGATTAAGAAAAAGCATGAAATAATGTATCCCATTGTAAAGTGATATGCATAATCGATCGGGGTATCGCGAGACGATTAATTACATACCAAATTCGATGGACTTATGAAAATATTAAAAGGTGAAACATGGTTACAGACATTTAAAATAATATCTTAAATTAAACTATCTAAAATCATTATAGTTATGTTACATAAACACACAATATATGTAAATAGGAAAACATCACACTATTTGGACATCGAATAATTACATATAATTACATGTTACATTCAGAAGAGATTCTTCCATTTTGTCTGTGCGCGTGTGTGCGTGTGTAGATAAGCTTTGTGTGTGTGTGTGTGTGTGTGTGTGTGTGTGTGTGTGTGAAGAGGGGGGTCGTGCCCCCTGTAGCATTCCGATGGCATCTGGTTGAAGAGGTTACTGATATGGATTCACAGCTCAAAGAAACAGAGAAACTTCTTTGCTAAGTCCAGGCTGATTCAGAAATCAGTTTGATATGTTCAGACGTTACACTGGTTTTATGCTAAATTACATTCACACAGGTGCACAACCTGTTGACATTATACAGTAAGGTGATGTTACTGGTGGAGGCAACTCATTTTCTTGGCAGCTTATATATCCAGGTAGATACTGATCACTGACCACAGGTAGTTTACATTTTAGTTACATTTGCAATGAGTTCCAGTAAAATTGAAATAGTCACACAAGTGTAATAACGAACACTAATTGATGGTAGAAACAGGGGTGTGACTGCTTTATATAACTGTAACAATTGCCTTTGGTTCAGAGGGAAATGAGGAAATGGGAGGCAGGCTTGGGACAACTCAAATGGCTCTTTATTTTACTTTTCAGTGAGCTTATTTTGCTACACAGGCACACACACACACACACACACACACACACGGCTCTGTGCTGCTCAGCTCTCTCTCTCTTCTGTCTGTTACAGGCTTTCTGAAGGCACAAGGAGACACACATAAGTAAACTGGCGGTAATAAGACACAGGTGAGAATCATCACGTGTTACCAGCCAGTTCTACATGCCTCCTCTTGGTCCACAGCCAACACATAACCACGCCCCCAATGCCAGATACCCCCATTGCCTGACTCAACTGACACCCCACCCCAGAAGGAGACATATTCCGCCCCAGTAGGGAATACCACTGACCAGATGGCCAGAAAATCCTTCTTGATTGTGCTGTACTTGCCTTCCCTTACTGAGAATTTCCAGCTGATGTACAATACATCATGGGGTGCTACCTGGGACAAAACAGCCCCCAGCCCTCCGCATTGCTCCGTCCACTGGACCGGATCTGGTGCCCCCTTTTTAGTGTGGTCAGTCAGTGGGCTGACGACGTCTGAAAAATTAGGTACGGACCTTTCATAATAGCCAGCCAGCCCCAGGAACTGCCTCACCCACTTTCTGGTCTTGGGTCTCAGGCAGGCCGCAATGGCTGCTGTCAATTTGGGGATGCACCTGCCCATGGGCCAAGTGGAAGCCCAGATACTTCCACTCACCCAGTTGCACACTTCTTTGGGTTTGCTGTGAGTCCCACCCATCTCAACAATCTCAGGACAGCCCCCAGATGCTGAATGTGCCACTGCCAATCATTACTACAATAATGATGTCATCTAGATAAGCAGTAGGTAGCATGTGGCCAGCGGATTCTGTCCATGAGTCACTGAAACATCACTGGAGCTCCAAACAACCCAAACAGAAGGGTGACAAATTGGTATAACCCTCCACACACCTCACCACTCCAATTTTTCAATTTTCCAATGCCCCACATTGAATCAGGCTTTGATGGACAGTGGTCTTTTACACCCTGAGTCCACCAAGGCCTGATGTGTACTCCCTAGTATACTCACTGACAAGCGGTATGTTTGTGCTCGATCAGGGAAGGCCTGCGGCGTGTCAGGGATCTGGATCAAACATGCAAAAACTTTGCCCCCGTCCTGGTGGGTGCAGATGTTTTTATCTGTGTAGAGAGAGAAAGGGAGTTAAGGGAGACATCAGAGGTGCAGCAGAAGGAGGGGAGGAATGGGTAGGGAAAATCTCTGGGACAGAGGAGCTGGTTTTGGGGGAATTGGCCCCCATTTCCACAGTGCAGGGAGAAAAGGGGGAAGAACGAGAATGAGATCTGCCTCCTCTCAGTCCACAGCCAACATTCGACCATGCCCCCACTGGTAAGTAAGTATTTAGTACTGGCCTGACTGAGTGCAATTCATCTGCTAGGGCTGTACAGTGATACAGTGGGCACAGTGTCAAGATGAATACATAGACCCACAGGAGTGGCATCTGATGATTGGCCAATTAAGGAATCTCATGCTAAAGCCTCTAAATCAAAGACTCCACCCAGAAATTTTGCAAGAAAAAATGGAAAACAGAAAACAGAAAATGATTATTTAACTGTTTTTCCAAGTGATATTTCAAAGAAACATGAAATTAATGACACAAAGGTTGTTGAGGACAAGGAAGAAAACCACAGCCGTGCTGATGAAACTAGATGTTTCAGCAGTGACTACAGCTTGCACTGTGCAGATATGTTTATTTATTCAGCACCTGAATGTGTGTGTGTGTGTGTGTGCGTGCATGCGTTGAATAGCACTATAAAAAAAAACTACATCATTAATATCCATTGGTGAAAAGTGTTTAACTTGGCTACATTGTGTTGCTTTGAGCCATTCACGAACAGGAAATAATCAATGCTGAGAGTTTATTCTGGCTGTGCAACTTGATATGAAATGAGCCCCTATGCCGTGCTAAAAAAGCAATGATATAGCCCTTTTACGTTCAGTTGGCCCTACTGAAAACATTGTCCATATGTAAAACAAATGAGGACTGTAATCTTGCAGTCCAGGAAAAACCTCTGAATGCAAAAATCCCTGGCACACATGCCTTGTATATGGACCCGAAAGTGGAAGTTACTCTTTGAATCTTATTGTCTGTACCAGTTGAAATGCCTGATTCTTAGGATCCTCACAGCAGTGTGTCGCCATTTGCATAATATGTTGTAGCCTTGCAGTGCATCACAGCACCATGAATGGCATCTCTTCAGGGTCCCTTATGCTTATTACTGCATTTCAGAGGCTGGGCCACTGGGTGATAGACATCGTAACCTTGGCCTGAAGACAGGTAGTGACATATGATGCCTGTTGGGTCCTTGAGAAAAGCCCTTAATGCTCAACAGCTCAGCTCGATTGTAAGTACACTATATGGCCAAAAGGTTTGTGTATACCTTACCTCACACCAATATATGTTTTTTTAAATGTCCAATTCCAGATTTAGTCCCCTTTGCTGTTATAATAACCTCCACTCTTCTGGGAATGCTTTCCACTAGATTTTGGAGCATGGCTGTGAGGATTTGCCCATTCAGTCACAAGAGCATTGGTGAGGTCAGGCACTGATGTCAGGTGAGGAGGCCTGGGGCGCAGTCGGTGTTCCAGTTCATCCCAAAGGTGTTCAGTGTGGTTGAGGTCAAGGCTCTGTCAGGACACTGGAGTTCCACACTTCCACACCAACCTTGGCAAGCCATGTCTTCATTTGTGTAATGGGGGCATTTTCATGCTGGAACATGTTATGTTATGACAATTGTGTGCTTCCAAATTTGGGAAAGACCCAGATATGGTTGTGCTGGTCAGGTATCCACAAACCTTTGGCCACATAGTGTAGCTTTGGATAAAAAATGTCTGCCATAGAAAATATAGTGCAGTATTTGCAATAAATTCCACAGTGTTACAGCCACCATCTTTCCCTAGAAGCGTCTCACTGAGCTGGCACACATTCCAAATGACAGAGAATCCTGGCAGTAATCTGTGGTTCATAGAACCACAATTGCATACATAATTAGTTATTTTTCATATGCCTATGTTTAAAAAATACGGGTTCATGTTGGTCGAAATATTGTTCAGAAGTTGAGAAATTGTTAAGCAAATTAAAAGAAACAGAACATGTAAAACAGACTAAACAAAGTAACTAAATCAGTTATGAAAGCAGCTAGACAGCTGAGTCATACAAGATTTCATGGATCATGACAATGTGTCATATTCTGCTGAAAATATTAACAGTCAGCACTTTGATGTGTTAATGCATCAGGATGCAAAATAAAAAAGAACTAACGAAACTGAAGTGTCAGGTACTGTACTGCAGGATCACAAAGAGTGTGAAATTATTTAGTGTGTCATTGTACTGACAGAGCGAAAACACTTGTCACTTGCCTAAAACCCAGAAACACTTCTTGTTCTCTTTATCCTGTTTTGTTATCATTCTTTTTCCTGTATCCTTTCACAGTTCTCATCTTTTACTCTGCCTGTCCTTTTCATTTTCATCCTTCCTTGCGCATTTTTTTTTTTATTTTAATCATGCCACTCTTTCTCCCTTTTTTTCCTCTCTGTCTTTCAGGATTTCCCCTGGACTGCATCTGCAATACAGTGTTGCTCGTGTAGCAGCAGAGCTCTGCATCTGATCGTGATGCTCTTTAAACTTTTATCACTCACCAGAGCCACTTACTGCACCACACTTCCGATGCATAATGCTTCAGAAGGTGTCCTCAGAATATCAAAACTCATCTGACTATTACCATTTTAAAAATACTCTTCTATTTTTTTCTGCCTCAATAATGGAATATTAGTGTGTAACATTGATATAGAATATTTTGATGCAGTGGCTGATGGTGTTTGCTTGTGAATTAAAGAAGGCAGTCGCTTTGCAGGGTGCACCGATTTATTTATTTATTTATTTAGCCACATGTCTCACATTTGCTTTGGCTTTGCATCAGCTCATAGCTCACGCTGACTGATCTGACTGTGCTCACAGACACCAGTAGATTTACGGAGCTCACCCAGTCAGCGAGACAGAGGCCAGTATTGATACCTGAGACAACACTTAAAATTTCCGACTTTGTGGTTTAATTTAACAAATTGCTCAAAATGACCAGTTTTAATAAGATTGGGTGGGGGGGGGGGGGGGGGGGGTTAGTGGCTGGCACTTTTGCTTCTCACCTCCGGGGTTGGGGGTTCAATTCCTACCTCTGCCCTATGAGCACGGGGCCTGTATGTTCTCCCCCATGCTTTGGGGGTTTCCTCCCCCAGTCCAAAGACATGCATTGTAGCCTGATTGGAATCTCTAAATTGTCCATAGTGTATGAATGCGTGCATGATTGTGCCCTGAGATGGGTTGGCACCCCCTCCAGGGTGTCCCCGCCTTGTGCCCCAAGTCCCCTGGGAAAGTCTCCAGGCTCCCCGCAACCCTGTGTAGGAAAAGCGGTACAGAAAATGGAGGGATGGATAAGATTATGGATCCAAATGTGAGCAATTGGTATGTCTTTCTTTCTCATTCTCTTTAGAGAAAATTTATTCTATTGTTCATGACCAATGCCATGAACTGGTAACTTCCTGATAAGGGGATGAAAAGTTGCACTGACTCTCAGGGACAGGGAGCCACCCCAAACCATCAACCTGGTCAATGTCACAGATCTCACTGAATATATAATAACCCAGACAAACATGCACCTGCCTTTTTAACAACTCACTTTAAAAATGAAGAAGGGGAGGTTTGTTTCTGTGTAAATACCCTGATTTCATTGTTGATGTTGTGGTTGCAATGTACCTGTACAAAGCATTATGCAGGAAGCTTTCCAGACAAAGAGCGGTATAGTAGTCAGAGAAAAGCATGAAGAAGCTGGGAATGAAGGTGAAAGCAGCTAGTTCAACATCTGCCTCTGAGCTCCAGCAGCAGTCTCTGCACCACTGCTTTTCTCTTTAAGATACAGTGATAGTCTGAAACAGGATGCCATACATGTGGGCGAGATGGAAAAAGATCAGTTGAAACATATTTAGATATGAATATTTTGATGAACAAACCTACACACTGTTCGAGAACTGACATGCACAAGATAATTTGAATTCCATTTATTTATTTATTTGTTTGTTTGTTTGTTTATTTATTTATTTTAAATGGCCAAAATGTTCTGGGCAAATTATACTAGATTGTTCATTGGTTCTCCTTGGCATTATTAACTGAATTGCCTCATAGCTATTATTATTATTACTGTTGTTGTTGTTGGTGTTGGTGGTGGTGGTGGTGTTGCAATTTCAAAATCCTCCATAAATGTTCAACGGGTTCAAGTCAGGAGATTGGCTTGGCCATGTAATGCCTTCTTGAGTTATTTTGCTTGTATGATTGGGGTCGATGTCTTGGTGAAGCATCCATCTTTTCCCCAGATTAAGTTTCTTGGTTGATGAGATTGAATTCTCCTCTTATATGTCCTGGTTCATAACTCAAATTATGTGTCTCTTGATTACATGTAATGGCTCATTTGCAGAGAAGCAGCACCATATCATGATGGTGCTACCTCCGTATTTCACTGTGGGTATGGTACTGGAAAAATACAAGCAAACCTTCTTTCTCCAAACATGACCAGCTCTGAATTATTGAATTATTTTTATTTTTATCTGACCAGAGTATAGTATTCCAAAATAGCTCGGTTTGGCCTAAAGGATTTTAGACATGCATTTCTTCTTTGTTAGCAGAGGAGTTTTGTGTAGGGTTTAGGAATGATCATCCTGCAACTCTTTTCAAGTGATGGATAATGGTTTAAAAATGTTAACTAAATGAATTATATAAACTATAATATAACCATTGTTTTTACCTGTCGGCTGTATTTTACTGTTGCCTTTATGGAACATGATTTTTGATGGTGAAGTATTTGTTTTTTGATGTCCCAAATTCTTGGCCACATTATTTCGGGAGTTCCAGCAGACTGGAAACAAGTCTTGAGGTGACATGTCTGTTCAGTTACTGAGTGCTCCACAACAAAGAGACAAAGACAGCTCAAATTTCATATCCAGATAGACAATTTATTACTTTGAAAGATGAAATGTATCTTTTCTTGATATCGTCGCTATTTTCTAATTTGCCTGAACAAACAGGCTACTGTCTTTGCTGTTTGCTATGGCTCTGTATTTCCATTCAAGTGTTGTTTAATAATGTTGTCCCTGAGAAATTTAGGAAGCTCCTTCATCTTCTCCATGATTGCTACTTGTTGCATGTAATCTTCCCAACCAATAGCAACATCTTTTATAATGACACCAGGTGCAATTTCACAAGAACATTTTTTGTGCAGAATTTATATCTAGAATTTATATATTAGGCAAATTAAGGCAAGTTAATTTGCCTTAGTTTTAGTTGCCCTTTTGTCATTTTTTTTTTTTAGCTCTCTGTGAGCTTTTTGCGAGCGGCACTAAATGTAAATCAGTTGATTTACATTAAATTGGGTGATTGGCATTTATCAACATACACATGTGAGTACAAACAAAACCAACATTACCAAAATCCTTTAGGATTTTTTTGTTTAGTTTGCCCTATGAAAACATGTACACAACAACTGCACTAAATGATAAATGCTAAACTAATCAATTAAGTTATATAAACTCTAAGGTTCAGAAAATGTTTTCCTACCTTAAACTGCTCTTTCCACTCATTTGCTGTCATTTCTTGCTTCCTCAAAATATAATAATTATGTTGTATATTTCATACTATTCTCTTATATGATTTTCTGTATACACACACACACTCATTTGTTAATTCCTGAGCCCCATATTATTAGAGTGAGCATTATATCTGCTGTTAGGCTGCGCTTTTGTTTCACACACACACACACACACACACACACACACACACACACACACACACACACACACACACACACACACACACACACACACACACACACACACACACACACACACACACACACACACACTCAGAATGCTAATCATAACCAGCAAATGTATGGGGAAGAGTGCAATGCTAAGATTAATTCTCCACAGAGTAGAAAAATAGAAAGGACACAGCAAGAAAGCTTAACACTAAGGAAAGAAGTAGTGTCTGAACTCTGATCTGTAATGGTCCACTATTGGGTTTAGAGTGCTAGAAATTGTGTGAAAGAGAAATGTGCAGCCAAAATTTCATCCCTTTTCACTCCTCTGTTAATTGCAATTTGCAATGATTTTTTTTTTTTTTTTACTGTATAAAAGTAGCAAAATACAGCCCATATCAAATGTAATCTAGTTCACAGATGAATCTGCCACATGCTGTATGACTTTCTTAGAGAGGAAAGCTTGTTCTTAACCAACAATAAACGTTCCTGGTTAAATTAAGAACTTTGAAAATTAGCAAGCAATGCCCCAGGAGGTCCTCTAACAGTGGCATTTTATTAAACTCATTTGCTGTGTGAGCTTGTTCTTATGAGAGCAATGTGTTCTCAGTTCTCAGTGCTCCGTCTCTGAGACTCATTAACAGAGGGAATTTTGAGGAGATATTCACTTCAGGGCACCCAGGAATAGTGTCTCACCTGGGAGTGCAAAGTGTGACAGTCTCTGATGGCTCACTCGATTGGCATACTTACATTCACTTAATGTTGGCAGATAAAGCAAATGGAGGACACAACACGACTCGCCATAATTTTTATTCATTCACCAGAGATTTTTTATGGGGTTCAAGTCAGGTGACTGTCTTGGCTCTATAGAATCTTCCAGAACTTCTTCTGCAACCAAGCCTTGGTGGAATTTGAGGAATTCTTGGGATCATTGCCCTGTTGGAAGGTCCAATGACACCCAAGCTTCAGCTTCCTCACAGACGGCATGAGGTTTTCCCCTAGGATTTCCTGATACTTCAATGAATCCATCTTGCCTTCCACACACTGCAGGTTTCCAGTGCCAGAGGATGAAAAGCAGCCCCAGAGCATCACCGAGCCACCACCATGCTTGACTGTGGACAGTGTGTTCTTTCTTCATTCTTCTTTCTCCAGACATACAGCTTTGGATTACACCAATTTGTCACTCTTGTTCCAATGCCTCATGGACCAGATGCTCTGCCCTCACACTGTGTATGCTGCTGCCTAAATCATATAACAATATACAGTAATGATTGGAAGTAGCATATGCAGTACCTGAGGGCAGTCCTGAGAGCGTTGATACAGATGGGACTCATGTCAAATCCAGAGAATTGTGCAACTGGATGGGTGGAAGTACAGTTCCACTTGGGTCATAGGTAGGTGTGTCTTCAAATTGCTAAGACATCATCAATTGTGGCCTGCCTAAAACCCAAGACCAAAAAGGAGTCGAAGCAGTTTTTGGGACTGGCTGGATGTTATCACAGGTTTGTAGCTGACTATTCAAATGTTACCAGTCCCATGAGTAACCTCACTAATAACAGAGCACCAGATCCACCTGTGCAGTGGAGGCTTACTCGGGTCAAAGATGCTCTTTGTGGTGGCCTGCTTGTTTTAAAGATGTATACTTCAAACAGGGGAACTGGAGATGGATAAATGGTGCTACACATCAGCCGGAAGCTCTCCATAAAGGAGGACCAATATAATACAATAGAGAAGGAGTGCCTGGCCATCAAGCAGGGGATCCTCACCCTTTTGCCTCACCTACTGGGACTGGCCTTCACCCACTTTTTGGACCATCATCATTTTGATGATGGTCATTTTGATGATTTGACATTTTATGTCTGGAGATTTTTTAGATGCCAAAGCAATCTATGAATCTTAGAATGTATACATGACAAATAAATTCTTTATTTTATCATTTCACAAGCCAGCTACAGAGTTATGCTAGATTAAATAATTCAATTCAATTCAGT